>CM038706.1:5850732-5913232 GCA_021613375.1 Megaleporinus macrocephalus | reverse complement strand
TACTTTCTACTCCTTACATTTACACTCCATTATCAGTACTTTCTACTCTTTACATTTACACTCCATTATCAGTACTTTCTACTCCTTACATTTACACTCCATTATCTGTACTTTCTACTCCTTACATTTACACTCCATTATTAGTACTTTCTACTCCTTACATTTACACTATATTATCAATACTTTCTACTCCTTACATTTACACTCCATTATCAGTACTTTCTACTCCTTACATTTACACTCCATTATAAGTACTTTCTACTCCTTACATTTACACTCCATTATCAGTACTTTCTACTCTTTACATTTACACTCCATTATCAGTACTTTCTACTCCTTACATTTACACTCCATTATCTGTACTTTCTACTCCTTACATTTACACTCCATTATCAGTACTTTCTACTCCTTACATTTACACTATATTATCAATACTTTCTACTCCTTACATTTACACTCCATTATCAGTACTTTCTACTCCTTACATTTACACTCCATTATAAGTACTTTCTACTCCTTACATTTACACTCTATTATCAGTACTTTCTACTCCTTACATTTACACTCCATTATAACTACTTTCTACTCCTTACATTTACACTCCATTATCTGTACTTTCTACTCCTTACATTTACACTCCATTATCAGTACTTTCTACTCCTTACATTTACACTCCATTATAACTACTTTCTACTCCTTACATTTACACTCCATTATCTGTACTTTCTACTCCTTACATTTACACTCCATTATCTGTACTTTCTACTCCTTACATTTCCACTTCATTATCAGTACTTTCTACTCCTTACATTTACACTCCATTATCAGTACTTTTTACTCCTTACATTTACACTCCATTATCTGTACTTTCTACTTCTTACATTTACACTCCATTATCAGTACTTTTTACTCCTTACATTTACACTCCATTATCTGTACTTTCTACTCCTTACATTTACACTCCATTATCAGTACTTTCTACTCTTTACATTTACACTCCATTATCAGTACTTTCAACTCCTTACATTTACACTCCATTATCTGTACTTTCTACTCCTTACATTTACACTCCATTATTAGTACTTTCTACTCTTTACATTTACACTCCATTATCAGTACTTTCTACTCCTTACATTTACACTCCATTATCAGTACTTTCTACTCCTTACATTTACACTCCATTATCAGTACTTTCTACTCTTCACATTTACACTCCATTATCTGTACTTTCTACTTCTTACATTTACACTCCATTATCAGTACTTTCTACTCCTTACATTTACACTCCATTATCAGTACTTTCTACTCCTTACATTTACACTCCATTATCAGTACTTTCTACTCCTTACATTTACACTCCATTATCAGTACTTTCTACTCTTCACATTTACACTCCATTATCAGTACTTTCTACTCCTTACATTTAAACTCCATTATCTGTACTTTCTGACTTGCCAACCAGAAGACTGTGTCCAATCACAGCACTAGTTCTAAACTCCTCAAACAGGCTACGAGCGGAGAGCCGGGGAGCCGTCAGAACAACAGTAACAAAATTGGTTTTCATCTCCCTCGGTCCATCTTCATGCTGTGACTGTTTCTAAGATAACTACAGGGTATGTGAATTGTGAATTGCATACCATGTCAAAACTAGGCGACTCAAACACATGATGCAAAATATAAACTTGCAAGTTTTAACAATTTCCGTGTGTAAATATGCCTCCCACGAGCGTAAATGTGAAACTCGTGAGTACAGAAAGAAGTCCTGCATGCGTGTTTACCATCATATCACACTCAAACCTTTTTCTTGATTCTTGATTCGATAGTTGTCCTCACGCTCCATGTAAATCCTTGCGCCGTGTTGTGCTGCACCGCTCCACCACAAGAAGTTGCTACTCAAAAAAAAAAATCCCAGGTTGGCAGATCTGCTATTTCATTTCAGCTTGTTTTCATTCATGTACATTTACATTCCAGTAAAGATTATTGATAACATGTCTTTGAAGTTTGACTTCATTACAATACTTATAGACAACTAGTCATCATATCTTCTGCTCCATGAAACACATGTTAATGTTCAGTAGTAACAGATATGCTTCTTTAATATATTTACATTGTACTAAACTACATTCATGTTCAATGGGCGTATATGCGGCTGAAACAGGAAGCCTAGCTCATCCCAACTTTATCAACATTAATATTTTAATATAACATTATAGTCATTATGGCTTCCCTAGTATTTCTACTTCTACCTGAGTAATGAACGTAAATACTTTTGACACTTTTGCCGAAAGTAAGTAGTACCAGAGGTGAAACATGCCTTGGCTAATAGACTTTGTTTAAAGGGGTATAAATAAATTGTTCAATACGCTGTGGCTTAAAGGGGCCATAGAATGGAAAACTGTATGTACATGAATAAGGGGAGTTCAGTACATGTAGAACTCACAGTGAACCTCAAACACTGTTGTTCCTCCTTTAAATACAAATAATTTATAATTAATTAATTTACATACACAGGCATTTACATTGTTCTTATCTGTACTATATTAATAGTAATAATATTAGTGAATAAGTGTGAAGAGATCAGAACTATAGAATAAGAGGTATGGAATTATTCCTGGAGCAGAATTAAACATCTGGTTGTGTTTAAAGAATGTTTAGAGGGTCTTTTAGAAATGAGCTCATTTGCTCTGATGCAGGTTTACATACTTTGAACATTCTGACCAGCAGCTTCATGAGGAGCCACATGAGCTACTTCTCTAACAGGACTGAAGAAGATAGTGTAGATGCTGAGATCTTGTTCTGAGAAACAGGTTTGGGGGTTTTATAGCTCTTATAAACATATACATTCTCATTTTTACATTTAAATACAGTCAAATGTTTATTTTAGAGATATTTTTGTACATGGGCTCCAACTTACACTCGTCTTTTAACACATTCAGATCCAAACATCTTCATAATTATAAACGTATACCTACATTCAGTTGGGTGTCTCCAAACTTTTGACTGGTAGCGCACACCAGCTTACATTCAGGCCCAATAGAAACAACAATAACAGCAGATCATGATCAATGGTGGATTACACGTGTATAGATCTGCTCTCTTTAAGCTGTGACGGAGACGTTGACGCGTTTTATACTTTCCAGCCGTCACTCGGTGAGCATGGATGATGATCGTCTTCAACCGAGGATGTGCGCCAGCTTCTTAATTGAATGCTGCACTCCATATTAAATGCTACAGCGTGTACAGGCGGCGGCAGATGATGTGGCGATGTATTTTCGAGGCTGTACCTTTTTATACTCTTTTCAGTGAATTTTGAATAGGCGTGATTGATGTTTGTTTACATTTACAGCCTTTAGCAGATGTTCCCATCCAGAGCCACTTACAGAAGGTTGAGGTTAAGCTTTATTTATTAATATGCAACTTTTACAACAGACAGTGACCTTACAGAAAAATCTGGGTCCACCCCCCACCCCCCAATGAGCATCACCAGAGGTGACAGTGGCAGGAAAAGCTTCCTCAGATCAAGAGGAAGAAACCTCGAGAGGAACCAGATGAACCCATCCTCCACTGGTCCTCACCGGATAGTAAAACAAGTACAAACAATAAGAATATGATTGACTACTTTGTGTATAAATGAAAATAGAGGAAGAAAGGAGGAGAGGAAAGGACTGATAGGAGCAGGAGATGAAAACAGCGCTGATTGATTAAGTAAGCAGATGGAATCTATGGACGTGCCAGTAGATCATACTGGAAAGTTTTCCTCAAGGCACTGGACAGCACAAAGGTCCATGATGGGAACAGTGGTCCAGAATGCAGGCAAACAGGGGCACCAGGTCACGGCACACGAAGAAGCAGCATCAGATCACAGGATGGGCAGCAGTTCAGCATCAGACCTACACAAGATGGACAGTCCTTGAGCTCAACGAGAGAAACACACTTAGTTAGTTCTGCTATGAGTAACAGTATGTATAGTAAGGTGCAGCAGTCAGAAGTGTTTTGTGTTTAGTCAGAGTATGTATCTAAACTACCCTTGAAACAAGAGTCAGTCCTGATACCTAGAAAGAAAACAATACAGGGTTAAATATACAGTGGCAAGAAAAAGTATGTAAACTCTTTGAAATTACCTGGTTTTCTGCATTGATTGGTCATAAAACATGATCTGATCTACATCTGAGTACTAAGTATAGACTAACTCAATGTGCTTAACCTAATACCACACAAACAGCTATAATAGTTCATGTCTGTATTGGACACATCCATTAAACATTCACAGTGCTGGTGGAAAAAGTAAGTGAACCCTTATACTAATGACTTCAACAAAAGCTAATTCGAGTTAGGAGTTAGCAAACCTGGAGTCCAATCAATGAAACGAGATTGGAGTGAGGTGTAGAGCTACTTTCACTTATAAAAGACACTCGAACTTTTTGAGTTTGCTATTCACAAAAAGCATCTGCTGATCTCAAAAAAGAGATCTCTGAAGATCTACGACCAAGAACTGTTGATTTGCATAAAACTTTAGGTATTAACCCGTCCACAGTTAGACAAACTGTCTACCAGCCGAGACGATTTAGTACTGTGGCTACTCTCCCTAGAAGTGGGCGTCCCATCAAGTTGACTCCAAAGGCACAAGAGTAACAGCTAAAGGCTTGAGGGAATCAATGGAACTGGTTAACATCTCTGTTACTGAGTCTATCATACGCAAATAATTGAACAAGCATGGTGTTCATAGCAGCACACCATGGAGGAAGCCGCTGTATTCCAAAAACCAAACATCACTGCACGCCTCAAGTTTGCCAAAGAGTACCCTGACATTCCACAACGCTGCTGGGAAGATGTTTTGTGGACTGATGAAACCAAGGTTGAATTGTTCAGGAAGAACACGCAGTTATTAAATACAAGGGTTCACTTATTATTTCCACCAGCACTGTAAATGTTTAATGGATGTGTACAATACAGACATTAAATATAAAAAAAAAAAACAAGCATAATGCAATACCTACCATGTGCTCATACTCAGAAAGAAGATAAAGAGTTAATCACTTTGTAAGTGCAATACAGCGTATTTCAATAAATACTTCAGATTAGTGCTCAGAAGTGCTTCACACAAAGATAGTCTTCAGTCTGTGTTTACAGACTGTGAGAGATTCTGCTGTTCAGACAGCCAGTGGAAGTTCAATCCACCATCTGGGCTCCAGGACAGAGAAGAGTATTGACCTACACAAGATGGACAGTCCTTGAGCTCAACGAGAGAAACACACTTAGTTAGTTCTGCTATGAGTAACAGTATGCATAGTAAGGTGCAGCAGTCAGAAGTGTTTTGTGTTTAGTCAGAGTATGTATCTAAACTACCATTGAAACAAGAGTCAGTCCTGATACCTAGAAAGAAAACAATACAGGGTTAAATATACAGTGGCAAGAAAAAGTATGTAAACTCTTTGAAATTACCTGGTTTTCTGCATTGATTGGTCATAAAATGTGATCTGATCTACATCTGAGTACTAAGTATAGACTAACTCAATGTGCTTAACCTAATACCACACAAACAGCTATAATAGTTTATGTCTGTATTGGACACATCCATTAAACATTCACAGTGCTGGTGGAAAAAGTAAGTGAACCCTTATACTAATGACTTCAACAAAAGCTAATTCGAGTTAGGAGTTAGCAAACCTGGAGTCCAGGCAATGAAACAAGATTGGAGTGAGGTGTAGAGCAACTTTCACTTATAAAAAACACTCGAACTTTTTGAGTTTGCTATTCACAAGAAGCATCTGCTGATCTCAAAAAAGAGATCTCTGAAGGTCTACGACCAAGAACTGTTGATTTGCATAAAACTGTAAAGGGTTACAGAGTACTCTCCAAGACTTTAGGTATTAACCTGTCCACAGTTAGACACACTGTCTAGCAATGGACTGTACTGTGGCTACTCACCCTAGAAGTGGGCGCCCCAGCAAGTTTCTCAAAGAGGTAAAAAGAACCCTAGAGTAACAGCTAAAGGCTTGAAGCATTGGCGTAGGAACCGGGGCGGATGGGGGGACTTGTCCCACCCAATATCAGAAACAGGTAGATTTGTCCCACCCAAAAATTAAACCACAGAAAAAGCGGAAACTGTTTTAAAACACTTTATTTTAAAAGCGTGCAAAACCTTCGCAATTCAGGTGTTTGTTAGGTAGTTTTTAACTTTGCTAAGGTTAGTGTTGAGATGCCTGTTCAGAAATATCCTGCTGTCGGCTGATTCACTGACCGGAGCTCTCGCCTCATTGGAGCGTCAGGTAGCTTAGCCAGCTTTAAACGCGAGGTCAGTGATGAGAGCAATGAAAAGCAATATATACTGTAATAAAACAGATTTAGTATAATGTGTTGTTATGGTAACAGACTATGAGGGTTTGGTTAGCTAACGTTTATATTAACTTTAGTCAGAAAGCACTCTGAAACATAAAGTTACATTACATTCTGGACACGCCCCAAACTGCAGACAAGGGGTGTAGCTAGGCCTAGATTAGATGTAAATTGAGTCCAGGCACCCCTAAAAATTATAGTAAAAAATGCTTTTTTTCTTTTAACATTAATTTGTCTCTGACAGGCTGGAAATGTTAAAACCATAGAGAGTATATAGAGAGTATCTGGTTAAACCAATTATTTCAACAAGGAAAAATCTGACTGATTTTTTTTTTTTTTTTAATTTAGCAGGCTAATGCTGCAGGTGGTCTGTTTACTGTTTATACTGTTTTCTAACAGCAGTAGCATGTAATGTGGAGTATCTAGTTTAGTTAGTAAAGTGATCTTTAATTGGATTTATCTAATAATAAACAGACGCACAGATAATGTTGTATTTTGTTTATTTATTTGTAATGTACTGTAATTCCAAAAACGTTGCTCTAAGTCACTATACATACAATGATTTGCTACCTTACCTACAGTGGAATCAGCTTATAAATAATATTTAGGGGATGGAGTGGGCTTTGATTCATATTAGCACATGTGTCCCCCCCAATGTCAAACCCGCTCCTACGCCCTTGCTTGAAGGAATCATTGGAACTGGTTAACATCTCTATTTATAAGTCTACCATATGCAAACCATTGAACCGCTGCTTTCCAAAAAAAAAACATCAGTGCATGCCTGAAGTTTGCCAAAGAGTACCTTGACACTCCACAACACTACTGGGAAGATGTTTTGTGACTGATGAAACCAAGGTTGAATTGTTCAATAAGAACACTCAAGTTATTAAATTATTAAAGTTATTAAAGTTATTTAAATTTAATTCAAGGGTTCACTTACTTTTTCCACCAGCACTGTAAATGTTTAATGGCTGTGTCCAGTAGAGACATAAAATATAAACTATATATTTCTATATTTGGGACCAATTAATGGAGAAAACCAGGTCATTTCAAAGGGTTCACATACTTTTTTTTGCCACTGTAGCATAATGCAATACCTACCAAGTGCTCATACTCAGAAAGAAGATAAAGAGTTAATCACAGTGTAAGTGCAATACAGTGTATTTCAATAAATACTTCAGATTAGTGCTCAGAAGTGCTTCACACGAAGAAAGTCTTGAGTCTGTATTTACAGACTGTGAGAGATTCTGCTGTTCAGACAGCCAGTGGAAGTTCAGTCCACCATCTGGGCTCCAGGACAGAGAAGTATTGACTCTTGTCTTTCATGCATACTGAAGGATGGCGTGTCCAGCCGAGCTGTCTTAGAAGCTCCAAGGGTTTGAGGTACAGACTGACTCTTGACCACTAACATAAGATAGAGAGAGGAGCTGGTGCACTCTTGGCTTTGTAGGCATCCAAGTGTTAAATCTGATGCGAGCAGCTACAGGAAGCCAGTAAAGGGAGCACAGCAGGGGAGCGTCATGAGTGAACTTGGGAAGATTGAAGACGAGCCGTGCTGTTGCAGTCTGGATTACAAAAAAAAAAAAAAAACAGGAAAGAAAGTTGCTTTAACTTTAAAAAGTTAGTTTCTGTGCTGCCTTAAAATGTTGAGCTATCTGTACCTGAAATAAAGCAGCTCTGGGCTTAAAACACTAACTGTTGTCCTGCTAACTTACTTGAAATCCAATTAACTAAACATTATAAGGCAGCACTGACAACAGTTTGGGGGTTTTATAGGTCTTATATTCATTTAAACCCGTCTTTCAACACATTCAGATCAAAATGCCTTAAGTTGGGTGTCTCCAAACTTTTGACTGGCACTGTATACCAGCTCACATTTCAACCCAGTAGAAACCTCAACAGCAGATCAAGAGCAATGGTGGATTATACGTGCAGAAATCTACCTTCTCTAAGCTGTTTTTCACAGTGCAGTTGAATGGCCTGATGGTCCGCAGGGGGAAACCAGCCAAGAGCGAGTTGCAGTGGCCAAGCTTTGAAATAGCAACACACTGGAGCAGCACCCGAGTGACAGTTTTAGACAAGGCTGAAGTTGGCTTCCTGTTTGGTATATGTGGCATTTACAACAGCTGTTGTCACAAAGCAGCTTTAGAAAAATCTGGGTCCAAGCCCCCCCAGTGAGCTTCACCAGGAAAAGAGGAAGAACCTAGAGAGGAACCAGACTCCTCTGGTCCACATCGGATAGTAAAACAAGTACAAATACAATAAAAATAAGATTGACTATCCATCCTTCCATTATCTTCCACTTTTCCCTCTAGTCTGGGTCACAAGAGCGCTGGAGCCAATACCAGGATCATCGGGCAAAGGTGGTGTACACCATGGACAATCACTAGTCTATCACATGGCCAATACACACTCACAACTACAGGGAGTTTAGAGTGAGGATCCTAACATGCATGTGTTTGGACTGTGGGAGGAAACCGGAGAACCCGGAGAGAACATACACACTCCACACAGAACCACCCGGACCGGGAATCCAACCAAGATCCCTGTTAGGAGACAGTGCTGACCACTACACCATCATACTAACCACTACACCACCATACTAACCACTACACCAGCATACTAACCACTACACCACCATACTGACCACTACACCACCGTACTAACCACTACACCACCATACTAACCACTACACCACCGTACTAACCACTACACCACCATACTAACCACTACACCACCATACTAACCACTACACCACCGTACTAACCACTACACCAACATACTAACCACTACACCACCATACTAACCACTACACCACCATACTAACCACTACACCACCATACTAACCTACTACACCACCGTACTAACCACTACACCACCGTACTAACCACTACACCACCATACTAACCACTACACCATCATACTAACCACTACACCACCATACTACCCACTACACCATCATACTAACCACTACACCACCGTACTAACCACTACACCACCGTACTAACCATTACACCACCGTACTAACCACTACACCACCGTACTGACCACTACACCACCGTACTGACCACTACACCACCGTACTAACCACTACACCACCGTACTGACCACTACACCACCGTACTAACCACTACACCACCGTATTAACCACTACACCACCTTACTAACCACTACACCACCGTACTAACCACTACACCACCGTACTAACCACTACACCAACATACTAACCACTACACCACCATACTAACCACTACACCACCATACTAACCACTACACCACCATACTAACCCACTACACCACCGTACTAACCACTACACCACCGTACTAACCACTACACCACCATACTAACCACTACACCATCATACTAACCACTACACCATCATACTAACCACTACACCACCATACTAACCACTACACCAGCATACTAACCACTACACCACCATACTGACCACTTTACCATCGTACTGACCACTACACCACCATACTAACCACTACACTACCGTACTAACCACTACACAACCATACTAACCACTACACCACCATACTAACCACTACACCACCGTACTAACCACTACACCAACATACTAACCACTACATCACCATACTAACCTCTACACCACCATACTGACCACTACACCACCATAATAACCACTACACCACCGTACTAACCACTACACCACCGTACTAACCACTACACCACCATACTAACCACTACACCATCATACTAACCACTACACCACCATACTACCCACTACACCATCATACTAACCACTACACCACCGTACTAACCACTACACCACCGTACTAACCATTACACCACCGTACTAACCACTACACCACCGTACTGACCACTACACCACCGTACTGACCACTACACCACCGTACTGACCACTACACCACCGTACTAACCACTACACCACCGTACTGACCACTACACCACCGTACTAACCACTACACCACCGTATTAACCACTACACCACCTTACTAACCACTACACCACCGTACTAACCACTACACCACCGTACTAACCACTACACCACCGTACTAACCACTACACCACCTTACTAACCACTACACCACCGTACTAACCACTACACCACCGTACTGACCACTACACCACCGTACTGACCACTACACCACCGTACTAACCACTACACCACCGTACTGACCACTACACCACCGTACTAACCACTACACCACCGTATTAACCACTACACCACCTTACTAACCACTACACCACCGTACTAACCACTACACCACCATACTAACCACTACACCACCGTACTAACCACTACACCACCGTACTAACCACTACACCACCATACTAACCACTACAGCACCATACTAACCACTACACCACTGTACTAACCACTACACCACCATACTAACCACTACACCACAGTACTAACCACTACACCACCATACTAACCACTACACCACCGTACTAACCACTACACCACCGTACTGACCACTACACCACCGTACTGACCACTACACCACCGTACTAACCACTACACCACCGTACTGACCACTACACCACCGTACTAACCACTACACCACCGTATTAACCACTACACCACCTTACTAACCACTACACCACCGTACTAACCACTACACCACCATACTAACCACTACACCACCGTACTAACCACTACACCACCGTACTAACCACTACACCACCATACTAACCACTACAGCACAGCAATTTTATCCACATTTTGTTCAGTATAACAGGCCAAATAGCTTGTTTCATGCTAGGACCATATCATAGGGTGTGCATGGGTTTAAACCACTACTAAGCATAAGTCTGAGGCACCTGAGCTGATTGTTTATCTGATCAATATGTCTATTGTCACCAGTAAGAACAGCAGATCTGATTAGAACAGATGTAAATAATCATATATACAATACAAAGTAACATGAATATCTTATTGTGAGAGAAGTAGATCAGATCTTGAGCTCCAGTTTGAAGAACAAAGTTAGGTTCCAGATTTCTCCTGGACGCCCCAGACATTGTATGAATGTGTTCAGTTCCTTCAGCAGTAATCTTGATTTAGCTTAATGAAGTACTGAGCAGTCAAAGCAGGTATTAGATGAGAACTGATAATAATACTGGGTTGTTTAGGAAAAGCTTAGAAAGAGTTCAATAAACACACTGATGTATGTAAAAGCACTACTTACTCTATTAATACTGTTTAATATTTCAGAAATAAAGTGTAAATAAAAGTTTCCTGTCTGAAAAAATTGCAACTTGAGCTGCTTTAAAAAAAATCTATCAATGTCACCTTTAAAGGACACAGTACATAGACATGTTTAAAGTACGATCGAAATGGTTATCGCTTCACATTCTGTTGCTAATTTTAGTTAATTTTGAAATAGTTTGAACTAAAAAATATTACATATTGCTCCTTTAATTTGTTTAATACTAACAATGTAAATGAATACGAAAACTCCTTTAAGAGGGGGTTCGTTTGGACTATTAGTGGTGCGGAAATGATGAGTGCTGGGACGAACAAAAGATGAGCAAAAGCCTGAATTCTTTGAAAATGGAGTGCTTATTAGACTTTCAAAAAATAATAATAATACAAGATAATAATAATAATAATAATAATAATAATACTCATCATCATCATCATACTAATCATCAATTAATTAATTAATCATAATTGATTATCATATAACTAATAGTTACAAATAATGATCATAATAATAACATTAAATAACACTTAGCATATATGAGTTTTGATGAAAGCATCAGATATGATTCACTTGGTGTTAAAGGGTTAAGCAAGGATGGGCAAACATTCCACTTGCAAAACTGTTAGTATCACTTATTGTCCTCACCTCCCAAATCATTAAACTGTGTAATCAACTGGCAAGGTGTTGCTAATTTTAGTTAATTTTGGAATAGTTTGAACTAAAAATATTACATATTGCTCCTTTAATTTGTTTAATACTGCCAATGTAAATGAATACGAGAACTCCTTTAAGAGGGGGTTCGTTTGGACTATTAGAGGTGCGGAAATGATGAGTGCTGGGACGAACAAAAGCATGATTTGCAGATTTGTGTAACAGGATAGCAGAGAGGAGAGAGAAAGAGAGAGAGAGAGTATAAGAGAAGAGCAGAACACCATTCCGAACAGCCATGAACACATAAATGCACACACTTTGCACTCTGGTTACTTGCCCACACACTGATTATACAGAGACACTACGTGAAAGCATGTTTCCTTTATGACAGCAGTGCAGCGAGAGCAAAGGGAGCGCACAGAGGAGGGTGAAAAGTTATTAAAAAGGAGTGAGAAGGAAGATTTATACTGCAGGGGAGGATGCCACATGTATGATTAAGGGTAAAGAAAGGAAAAGAAGACCAGGAGAAGGTGAGAACGGAGCAGAATAATTAGCTGGGAAAGTATTTGTGTGAGAGAAGGGGAGAGAAGGAGCGAGAGGGGAGCGGTTGCGTGTGCGAGAGAGAGATATGAGGATGGTTGTATGGCGCCCGTTGGGAAGGGAAAGGCAGGAGGACTCTGACGTCAGAAAAGAGAGAGAGCGGAGCTTTTTCACAGCATGGTGGAGGAGGAACGCAGGGCTGGAGAGATCAGGGGACAAATGAGAGAGAGAGAGAAAAGAATGGGAAGCACCAAATGATAGATATGGGTCAGTGTTATACAAGAGGTATGAGATACTGTGGAGTATAAACCTACTGAAGCTCATTCCTGTGACTGAATACAGATTAACATGAACTCAAACCCTCAACAGTAGATCCTAAATATACTGTAACGTGTGATATTAATGATTAAATACATGGAAGGTAGACTACCTATCTGCATATATATTATTATTATAATTGTTAAGACATTTTCATTTTAGTGAGTTTAAATAGTGAAGTTGGAGCCCATGTACAAAAAATATTTCTAAAACAAACATTTTACATAAAAAAAATAAAAAAAATGTATAACATTTATAACATCCTCAACAGAACAAGATCTCAGCATGTATACGATCTTCTTCAGTCCAGAAGAAACTATAGACGTTCTTTGCACCACAACCAGATGTTTTATAGGTTTAATGGTTTATATGTTTTATAGAAGTTTAATAGGAATAATTCCTAAAATGTTATTTTATAGTTTTAAGGTCTTCACATTTATTCACTACTATGCCTCCCCCCGCCCCCCTGCCCCAACAATGCTGACCACACCTTCACCGTACTAACAACTACACCACCGTACTAACCACTACACCACCGTACTGACCACTACACCACCATACTAACCACTACACCACCATACTAACCACTACACCACCATACTAACCACTACACCACCGTACTAACCACTACACCACCATACTAACCACTACACCACCGTACTAACCACTACACCACCGTACTAACCACTACACCACCATACTAACCACTACACCACCATACTAACCACTACACCACTGTACTAACCACTACACCACCGTACTAACCACTACACCACCGTACTAACCACTACACCACCGTACTAACCACTACACCACCATACTAACCACTACACCACCGTACTAACCACTACACCACCGTACTAACCACTACACCACCGTACTAACCACTACACCACCGTACTAACCACTACACCACCATACTAACCACTACACCACCGTACTAACCACTACACCACCGTACTGACCACTACACCACCATACTAACCACTACACCACCATACTAACCACTACACCACCATTCTAACCACTACACCACCGTACTAACCACTACACCACCATACTAACCACTACACCACCATACTGACCACTACACCACCATACTAACCACTACACCACCATTCTAACCACTACACCATCATTCTAACCACTACACCACTGGCACTGGCTAAGTACTGCACTTGTACTGTATGTAGTCTTGTATTTGTTCACTTCTCTGTAGGTGTTCCAGTCTTGCTAAGTATTGCGTTGTCTTGTTTCTAGGTATCAGCACTGGCCCTGTGTTTATGGCAGTGTTTGAGTATAAGAGTGGTTTGGACTTAATCTTGTTGTACTAGATAGAGATTCATACTCTAACCAACACTAAGCACTTTTGTAAGTCGCTCTGGTCAAGAGCGTCTGCTAAATGCCATAAATGTAAATGTAAATACACCACCATACTAACTACTACACCACCATACTAACCACTACACCACCATACTGACTACTACACCACCATACTAACCACTACACCACCATACTAACCACTACACCACCGTACTAACCACTACACCACCATACTAACCACTACACCACCGTACTGACCACTACACCACCGTACTAACCACTACACCACCGTACTAACCACTACACCACCGTACTAACCACTACACCACTGTACTAACCACTACACCACCATACTAACCACTACACCGCCGTACTAACCACTACACTACCATACTAACCACTACACTACCATACTAACCACTACACCACCATACTAACCACTACACCGCCATACTAACCACTACACCGCCATACTAACCACTACACCACCATACTAACCACTACACCACCATACTAACCGCTACACCACCACACTAACCGCTACACCACCACACTAACCGCTACACCACCACACTAACCACTACACCTCCGTACTAACCACTACACCACCATACTAACCACTACACCACCATACTAACCACTACACCACCATACTAACCACTACACCACCATACTGACCACAACACCTCCGTACTGACCACTACACCACCGTACTAACCACTACACCACCGCACTAACCACTACACCTCCGTACTAACTACTACACCACCATACTAACCACTACACCACCATACTAACCACTACACCACCATACTAACCACTACACCTCCGTACTAACCACTACACCACCATACTAACCACTACACCACTGTACTAACCACTACACCACCATACTAACCACTACACCACTGTACTAACCACTACACCACCATACTAACCACTACACCACCGTACTAACCACTACACCACCGTACTAACCACTACACCACCGTACTAACCACTACACCACCATACTAACCACTACACCACCGTACTAACCACTACACCACTGTACTAACCACTACACCACCGTACTAACCACTACACCACCATACTAACCACTACACCACCGTACTAACCACTACACCACCGTACTAACCACTACACCTCCGTACTAACTACTACACCACCATACTAACCACTACACCACCATACTAACCACTACACCACCATTCTAACCACTACACCACCGTACTAACCACTACACCACCATACTAACCACTACACCACCATACTGACCACTACACCACCATACTAACCACTACACCACCGTACTAACCACTACACCACCATACTAACCACTACACCACCATACTAACCACTACACCACCATACTAACCACTACACCACTGTACTAACCACTACACCACCATACTAACCACTACACCACCATACTAACCACTACACCACTGTACTAACCACTACACCACTGTACTAACCACTACACCACCGTACTAACCACTACACCACCATACTAACCACTACACCACCGTACTAACCACTACACCACCGTACTAACCACTACACCTCCGTACTAACTACTACACCACCATACTAACCACTACACCACCATACTAACCACTACACCACCATTCTAACCACTACACCACCGTACTAACCACTACACCACCATACTAACCACTACACCACCATACTGACCACTACACCACCATACTAACCACTACACCACCATTCTAACCACTACACCATCATTCTAACCACTACACCACTGGCACTGGCTAAGTACTGCACTTGTACTGTATGTAGTCTTGTATTTGTTCACTTCTCTGTAGGTGTTCCAGTCTTGCTAAGTATTGCGTTGTCTTGTTTCTAGGTATCAGCACTGGCCCTGTGTTTATGGCAGTGTTTGAGTATAAGAGTGGTTTGGACTTAATCTTGTTGTACTAGATAGAGATTCATACTCTAACCAACACTAAGCACTTTTGTAAGTCGCTCTGGTCAAGAGCGTCTGCTAAATGCCATAAATGTAAATGTAAATACACCACCATACTAACTACTACACCACCATACTAACCACTACACCACCATACTGACTACTACACCACCATACTAACCACTACACCACCATACTAACCACTACACCACCGTACTAACCACTACACCACCATACTAACCACTACACCACCATACTAACCACTACACCACCATACTAACCACTACACCACTGTACTAACCACTACACCACTGTACTAACCACTACACCACCGTACTAACCACTACACCACCATACTAACCACTACACCACCGTACTAACCACTACACCACCGTACTAACCACTACACCTCCGTACTAACCACTACACCACCATACTAACCACTACACCACCATACTAACCACTACACCACCATACTAACCACTACACCACCATACTGACCACAACACCTCCGTACTGACCACTACACCACCATACTGACCACTATACCACCGTACTAACCACTACACCACCGCACTAACCACTACACCTCCGTACTAACTACTACACCACCATACTAACCACTACACCACCATACTAACCACTACACCACCGTACTAACCACTACACCTCCGTACTAACCACTACACCACCATACTAACCACTACACCACTGTACTAACCACTACACCACCATACTAACCACTACACCACTGTACTAACCACTACACCACCATACTAACCACTACACCACCGTACTAACCACTACACCACCGTACTAACCACTACACCACCGTACTAACCACTACACCACCATACTAACCACTACACCACCGTACTAACCACTACACCACTGTACTAACCACTACACCACCGTACTAACCACTACACCACCATACTAACCACTACACCACCGTACTAACCACTACACCACCGTACTAACCACTACACCTCCGTACTAACTACTACACCACCATACTAACCACTACACCACCATACTAACCACTACACCACCATTCTAACCACTACACCACCGTACTAACCACTACACCACCATACTAACCACTACACCACCATACTGACCACTACACCACCATACTAACCACTACACCACCGTACTAACCACTACACCACCATACTAACCACTACACCACCATACTAACCACTACACCACCATACTAACCACTACACCACTGTACTAACCACTACACCACCGTACTAACCACTACACCACCATACTAACCACTACACCACTGTACTAACCACTACACCACTGTACTAACCACTACACCACCGTACTAACCACTACACCACCATACTAACCACTACACCACCGTACTAACCACTACACCACCGTACTAACCACTACACCTCCGTACTAACTACTACACCACCATACTAACCACTACACCACCATACTAACCACTACACCACCATTCTAACCACTACACCACCGTACTAACCACTACACCACCATACTAACCACTACACCACCATACTGACCACTACACCACCATACTAACCACTACACCACCATTCTAACCACTACACCATCATTCTAACCACTACACCACTGGCACTGGCTAAGTACTGCACTTGTACTGTATGTAGTCTTGTATTTGTTCACTTCTCTGTAGGTGTTCCAGTCTTGCTAAGTATTGCGTTGTCTTGTTTCTAGGTATCAGCACTGGCCCTGTGTTTATGGCAGTGTTTGAGTATAAGAGTGGTTTGGACTTAATCTTGTTGTACTAGATAGAGATTCATACTCTAACCAACACTAAGCACTTTTGTAAGTCGCTCTGGTCAAGAGCGTCTGCTAAATGCCATAAATGTAAATGTAAATACACCACCATACTAACTACTACACCACCATACTAACCACTACACCACCATACTGACTACTACACCACCATACTAACCACTACACCACCATACTAACCACTACACCACCGTACTAACCACTACACCACCATACTAACCACTACACCACCATACTAACCACTACACCACTGTACTAACCACTACACCACTGTACTAACCACTACACCACCGTACTAACCACTACACCACCATACTAACCACTACACCACCGTACTAACCACTACACCACCGTACTAACCACTACACCTCCGTACTAACTACTACACCACCATACTAACCACTACACCACCATTCTAACCACTACACCACCGTACTAACCACTACACCACCATACTAACCACTACACCACCATACTGACCACTACACCACCATACTAACCACTACACCATCATTCTAACCACTACACCACTGGCACTGGCTAAGTACTGCACTTGTACTGTATGTAGTCTTGTATTTGTTCACTTCTCTCTAGGTGTTCCAGTCTTGCTAAGTATTGCGTTGTCTTGTTTCTAGGTATCAGCACTGGCCCTGTGTTTATGGCAGTGTTTGAGTATAAGAGTGGTTTGGACTTAATCTTGTTGTACTAGATAGAGATTCATACTCTAACCAACACTAAGCACTTTTGTAAGTCGCTCTGGTCAAGAGCGTCTGCTAAATGCCATAAATGTAAATGTAAATACACCACCATACTAACTACTACACCACCATACTAACCACTACACCACTGTACTAACCACTACACCACTGTACTAACCACTACACCACCGTACTAACCACTACACCACCATACTAACCACTACACCACCGTACTAACCACTACACCACCATACTAACCACTACACCACCATACTAACCACTACACCACCGTACTAACCACTACACCACCATACTAACCACTACACCACCATACTAACCACTACACCACTGTACTAACCACTACACCACCGTACTAACCACTACACCACCGTACTAACCACTACACCACCATACTAACCACTACACCACCGTACTAACCACTACACCACCGTACTAACCACTACACCTCCGTACTAACTACTACACCACCATACTAACCACTACACCGCCATACTAACCACTACACCACCATACTAACCACTACACCACCATACTAACCACTACACCACAGTACTAACCACTACACCACCGTACTAACCACTACACCACCATACTAACCACTACACCACCGTACTAACCACTACACCGCCATACTAACCACTACACCGCCATACTAACCACTACACCACCGTACTAACCACTACACCACCATACTAACCACTACACCACCATACTAACCACTACACCACCGTACTAACCACTACACCACCGTACTAACCACTACACCACCGTACTAACCACTACACCACCGTATTAACCACTACACCACCATACTAACCACTACACCACCATACTAACCACTACACCACCGTACTAACCACTACACCACCGTATTAACCACTACACCACCATACTAACCACTACACCACCATACTAACCACTATACCACCGTGGTGGTGTAGTGGTTAGTACGGTGGTGTAGTGGTCAGCACGGTGGTGTAGTGGATCACAATCTCAGCAGGTGTTAACAACAAAGGAAAGAGGCTGGCGCTCAAGATGAAAAGACCCTCAAATGTAATGATCTACAGAACTGAATTGTTCATGCCATGTTGTTAACTTCAGTTCTCTATAGATGTGAAAGCAGAGCAGGAGAAACATCGATGCCTTTGAACTTTGATGCCGCTGGAGAGAAGTTTGAGAGTAGGCTCGGATGGCAAAGCAACTTACAATCTCAGCCAAATCAGGTCTCAGCTCTTGCTTGAAGCCTGGATAATCAATTATGCTTCTAACTATTGCCTTTAAACATAGTGCCGTAACAAAACCAGGTCATCCTAACCTACTAAAGAGTTTATTTAGGATCGGACCATTAAGCCAAGACACACTGCATGACATAATTGCTTTTTCCGACTGATATAAAGAGAATATTCGTGGAAAGAGATGCACTAATGGAAATTAATACTGAGCTACATGAAAAAGCAGGGTGTCTGCGCTGATGACGCACTGCATGTATTGTATGACATGCGGTAAACAACTCTCTAAGTGTATCACGTGTGTCCAGTATGAATGACATTGCAACAAATAATAATAGTGTTAAAGAAAGAAGGTATGACCTGGAATGTATTATAAACCCACATGTGATGACCGTGTAGAACTAAATTAAATAACCTGCTTCTCCTTTATGATTAGATTAAAGATCTGTCAAAGATAGCTTCAGACTTTGACACATACAAACACCTGTGGGGTTTGATATCAGTAGCACCTTTTCATTTATATTATTATTAATATAAGTGATGCATTGATATCAATATTAATATCAGGCTGACACCAAGCTTAATTGGCATTTGGCAGACTCTCTTTTCTATAGCTACTTTACCTGTACACAGGTAGGTGAAGTTACAGTTTACCTGTACACAGGTAGGTGAATGTAGTGTTACAGTTTACTTATAAACAGGTAGGTGAAGGTAGTGTTACAATTTATCTGTAAACAGGTAGGTGAAGGTAGCGTTACATTTTACCTGTACACAGGTAGGTGAAGGTAGTGTTACAGTTTACCTGTACACAGGTAGGTGAAGGTAGTGTTACAATTTATCTGTACACAGGTAGGTGAAGGTAGTGTTACAGTTTACCTGTACACAGGTGGGTGAAGGTAGTGTTACAGTTTACCTGTACACAGGTAGGTGAAGGTGGTGTTACAGTTTATCTGTACACAGGTAGGTGAAGGTAGTGTTACAGTTTACCTGTACACAGGTTGGTGAAGGTAGTGTTACAGTTTACCTGTACACAGGTAGGTGAAGGTAGTGTTACAGTTTACCTGTACACAGGTAGGTGAAGGTAGTGTTACAGTTTACCTGTACACAGGTAGGTGAAGGTAGTGTTACAGTTTACCTGTACACAGGTAGGTGAAGGTAGTGTTACAGTTTACCTGTACACAGGTAGGTGAAGGTAGTGTTACAGTTTACCTGTACATGGGTAGGTGTAGTGTGTTAGGAGTCTTACACAAGGACTCTTGTTATTGGTAAAATGTAAGGTGGTTACCGAGGTGGGGAAAAGAATGGCAGTCTACAGCATGGAGGGCAGCTGTAGAGTGGCATTATACCAACCACAAGAATGACTTGTAGTAAAGCTGGTAGTGACGGAGGGTCTGCTCACAGAGACAGCTGCTGATGCAGTGGCCGTCAGACACGCAGGTCACATTGAACATTCTGTGTTCACACAGTCACAATCACAATCACTTCCTCTACACACTAAGGGGACATGAATGAGAAACTGTTGACAGAAGTCGATATTTCCAAAGTCTGTGTATCGTTTTCTCTGTTTGATTGAATACAGTAGCGGAGTAGTAACAATAATACAATGATCACACCTGTTTTTGTAACCAAGTCTGTAGAGAAGCAGTTGTGGAGAACCACTTTCGCTCAGCGTGGGTCCACAAAGAACAAGATTTCTAAAATCAGACGGGCTTTGAGTTCATTCAACTACAGCTCAACCTGCCAAAAGGATTTAACAGCATGAAGCATCAGCTGCTCCAGTGCATTAGTTGTGTTGGTCTCAGATGTGATTCTTGCTGTCACTCTGCTACAGTTAAGAGGATCAAAACTATGAAATGTGCTTTACCTACTGACTTCCTTCAGTGCAGTGCAACTTGATCCCATGCAACTAATGTGGTTATCATAGCTAGCTAATGCACTTCTTTTAACTGGTAAGATATATTGCACTCATTTACAGCAACAGCCACTTCTTTCTAAGTAAGTCATACAACTAAGTAAGTTGTATTAGACTCTGTATTAGTGCAAACCCAGGGCTGAATTGAGTTCCTAGCCCTAGTTCTTTTTATAGGTTATATCAAGGTCATTTACAGAGATTTGCTATCTAGAAACTTTGATATGAAAGAGTTATTGATATTGCTGAGGTCGACTGACTGTGGTCCAAAGCCACAGCCATCCAAAGGGCATATTGGCCCTCAATCTCCTCCCATCACTCAGCATGATACTAGCCAGCATGGGCGTCTGTTAGCTGATGTGACAGAATTAGCAGTTAGTGTTCTCCAAATGTGTTGGGCTGCCTAATGACACTGTGTCAGTGGAAGTTGGAAAGAATGCAGTGGATGTCTTGAAGGAGGCGCATGCCGGCCTTTACCTACCCAGCCTGGTGTTTGCTTGCTAGGTCTAAGGAAGAACCCCAAAGCAGGCCTGAGCTGAACAAGTCCATGAGTTAGGACCAAGAAGGACTAGATACTTATATTCTAAATTCTAAAAGAAGACTTAACGATGTTTAGTGCATTAAAATGTTTTTGGCTGTTGAGAGAAATCAGTCATGTGAAATAATTGAAAGAAAGAAACAATTCTCAAAAACATGTGTAACAGTGATGTGTCACACATTGCGGAGGAGGTTCAAGTAGCGAAACTTTTCCAAGGATCACAGTTGGACAGTTGCCGAGGCTGACTGCATGCTGAGGTGACCAAATCTCCAAGAATGCCATTATTTTATTATACACGTCTATAACAGCCAACAGTGTGGAACAAAATATAAATACAAGGACAGTGAAACAGGGATTGGGAAACCTGGAATCCAACACTGGCGATTTCCCCATTCAAGGATTTAGCTCATCAGTTAACAGGTAGGTTTAGCTAGTGACCTCCAGTTCCCCACCGCTGGCAAACAGGGACCACTTTTGGTTCCCCAAAGAATGTTACAGTTTGATTGTGCAATTGAAACAAGTGGACTAAAAAGTTTTTTAGGGTGATTTTTCTCTGGCATCACTCAAGAACTAATTTTGGCTCTTTCACCAATCAATGGACCATTTCACAATCAATGGACCAATAGAAATGCTCTAAAATTGCTCTTTAACAATTCTTTGAAAGTAAGGAATAGTTTTGCCCTCTCTTGTAAAGTTACTACTTTGGACAAGCATCTTTGGACAAGCATTTGAAGTTTATCGAAAGTTCTGGTCCAAAAAGTAGCTTTTTACAACAATGGGGTTTGAGGTTGGCATGAAGAGAATCCAGTTCATAATGAAAATAACCCCATGGTGAAGTACGGTGGTGGATGTCTGGAGGTTGTAGGGTTGGTTTAATCCCAACAGCCCTGGGGATCTTGCTAGGATGCATGCTATCATCAAATCTGCCTCTAAGGCTCCGAGTTGTGCGATGCTACACCCCTCTGTGGACCGGCAAAGTCATAATCTCTGTTGATGTGTAGAATGACCGTTGATCTCCTTACATTACTCAGCATGATGGCAGCCAATGAGGGCATCTGGTGGCTGATGCACTAGTAGTAGCAGTTAGTGCTCTCCTCCAAATATGGTGAGCTCTCCAATGACATTGCATTAGCAGCTGGCCTTCACCTACCCAGATTGGCACCATCATGTGATTGGAGAAGACCTGACTTGGGTGGGTGGAATGGTGCATGACTAAACTGGTTAGACTAGATTGGATTTCTTCTACATAGATTATGATTCGGGACTACTTGGACTCTACGTGGACTGTGATCCTAAGCAAACCTCCAAATCCACACAAAGATGACTCACTACGCACAGAAACAAGTTTTTGAAGAGGTCATCCAAGCATCCCACTAAAGGCTTGCGCTGAGCAGTGGAGAGTCCACGAGTGAAGACCGAGAAGGATCTAAGGAGACTTTGTGTGGAGGAGATACACGTGCTTTCACTATGTGAGAAGACTGGATGCTGTCATCTTGGCAAAGACAGTGTTGTAGTCCAACTCTTATGATACATTGTATATTGATCTGAATCACTAAAAGGTCAGATTTTCAAGATCACAGCATTTTCTTTCTCATTTTTGTCTCTGTTGGCTTCATATTGGCCTGATGTTCATTATGTCTTACTTGGCAGGCAGTTTAACCTGAATTTATACAGTACTGAGCAAAAGTCTTGGGTGCCTAAGCTCTGTGTTTAAAAGCCTTTATCTTATAAATAAATGTATTTTCACCAGTAAGAACACCAGATATCATTAGAACAGATGTAAATAATCATAAATACAATGCAAAGTAGCTTAAATATCTTTGGCTGCAGCCAATATTGACAATCCCATCGCCATCGGCCGAAGATGGGATACACCATGGCCAGTCCATCACATGCCCAACACACTGTCATGTGCACATTCACACCAATAGGCAATTCTATGGGAATCATTTGCTTTATCCAGCTAGTCGAGGTCACTGGAGGGTTGGAGCCAGTCCCAGCGTCTTGGGGCGAAGGTCACCAGTCCATCGCATGGCCAACACACACTCACTTACGCCTACAAGCAATTTAGAGTGAGCAATCAACCTAACCCAGATCATCTTACTGTGAGGCGATAGCAGGTATTAGATGAGAACTGTAAATAATACTGGGTTGTTTCCATGAGGTAAAGCTTGAAAATGGTTAAATACACACACTGATGTATGTAAGAGCTCTACTTACTGTATTAATACTGTTTAATATTTCAATAAATGTATTGCTGAGTAAATAAAAGCTTTTTAAATGCAATAATGTCCCCAAGTGCTTCAAACGTTTTCCCAGTAATGTATAAGCAGGTGAATTCCCAAAGCGTTGAGAGTCGAGACGAGCATAAAGAAGCCTGAAGCGGCTGTCTACATAATTTTATTAACATTAACGAATGTGGATAGAAAAAAGTGGACTGGTGTTGACGGCAGAGCGAGTGACTTGAGGGTCAGCGTGAATGAAACGGTGTCTGAATGCGACTGAATTCCAGCAGAAGTCAATAGCGTCCTTTCATTTACTTGCCACAATGTTGGACACTCGAGGAAGACCTTGCCTCAGTTGTGCACACACTGGGATTTTAAGATACACACACCTCCGCTTAAACTCTCGGCTTGTTTGGCTTAAATTGATGTGCTTGTGGTGCCGTGAAGCCACCCTGGAGAAAGAGAGAGAGACAAAGAGAGAGAGACAGAGAGAGAGAGGGTGATGTCTGCGTTCAGTCTGCGTATGGAGAATCGGAAGTGACGGCAGGGGAGCTGACAAAGACGGAGAGCATGACTTGTGTTTAGGCAGGGCGGATGAGTGTGAGAGTGAGAACGAGAGCGAGAGCGAGTAGGCAGGAGAGAAAGCGAGTGAGAACAATAAGCAAACATTCAATGGCTTCTGTCAAGGCATACAAGAGCGGTCTGAAAGCTTGTCGCTCAGTTGCTGTCAGAGGCGTGACTGCACGTCTCTTTCTAATAAAGCTCCTCGTGCGTTATTGGGGACAGCCGTGCATCAAAACTGCTCCAAGTACACAGGTCTGAGATCAGCGGGTTGCTTCATTGTTGCTATTACGTTGTCTCGGGGGAATACGTAAGCACTGTCTGGGCTGAAGCTGCGACTGCACCAAACTTTTCGGCTCCACTTTTTTTGGAACTTCCCAGTCAAAGACCTTCATTACGTCTGTGATAGCTTCACCGAGTTCAAAGGCTTTTAGATCTGTATCCAGAGTCACCTGTTAATTACACACCTCCTCTCATCACTGCACACTGTAGAACGAGGCAGGGGCCGGTGAAAGAATGCCCATTGTCCATGTTGACCTTGGCTTGCACCTCTCATGCAAATTATATCCTTTCATAGCTGCAGTTGCCAGATTTCACAAGCTTTTTACAGGAGATTAACAAAACCCCACTCAACTTAATCAGTGACTGTAGCACGCTTTGTTCAAAGTAGCCGTAAAAAAGTATCTGCTTCCGTCTGAATGCAGGGTCCCTCAGTGAACTGTGTTTTCTTGTTCTTCAGTAGCTTGGAATATATCATTGCTGTTCAAGGAAGACCAAGTATAGACAATTCAATACTCTATAGTTCTATATAGGGGTGGGCGATATGGCCCTACAATAATATTATGATATTTCATGGTATTTTTGTGATAACGATACTCTTGGCGATATGACAGAACATTGAATTAAATTTTTTTACGAATATTTCAAGAATACACTACTGCAACAAAATGACAATTACATTTTATTATTGCATATGATATGATATGGCACACCCCTAACTGAGATATTAAAAAATATAAGAATTTTCATCAGATTGTAACAGAAGTCAATCAGAATCAGAATCAGAATCAGAAATATTATATATATTTCTATATTATATATATTATATATTACAGAAATATTTATCCCAGGGGAAAATTGCAGTTATTGCAGTAGCAGCCGGTTAAGTAGAAGAATAAACACTCTAATAATAATTTACAACATAAAAGAAATTTGTCATATGTACACATATAGAAGTCTAATGATACAATAGAATAATAAAATGTAAAGTGACTGTGTCTATAGTAATAAGTACAGATATACTGTATACAGCAGTAAGAGTTTCGAAGTAGGAAAGTTATTGCACGTTTAAGTTGTTGCACACAATTAAATTATTGTTCTGTTGTTATTACTGTACATGTGAGAGGTGTCATACGTTAAGGGAGGAGTTATAAAGTCTGAAGTCAATGATCCAGAATGTCACGATACTAAATAATGCACTCCAAATATCTCCAAATATCCAGGACTGAAGTAAAGTGAATGATACTGGAGATAAAATCTGTCTCTAGTAGATATATGATTGGAAATGAGAAAAGTGTGAATTTTTCTTTTACTAAAAACAGTAAAAGTAGTACCTGGTGTGATAATTAGTGATGGGTGATATGGTACGATATTTCAGGGTATAATATCGTTCACCATATTCAAAAATGTTGGCTATATTATTGTGTACGATACGATATGGCACACTGCTATTTCTATAGTTGTCTTTTATCCATCCATCTATTTTCTGCCGCTTTATCCCGCTAGTCAGGGTCACAGGGGGTCTGCAGCCAATTCCAGTGTCATCGGGCGAAGACAGGGTACATCATGGACAGTGTGCCAGCCCATCACATGGCCAACATTCACTCACGCATTCACACCTACGGGCAGTTTAGAGTGAGGATCAACCTAACATGCCTGTGTTTGGACTGTGGGAGGAAACCGGAGTACCCGGAGGAACCCACTCAAGCACGGAGAGAACATACACACTCCACACAGAACCACCCGGACCGGGAATCCAACCCAGATCATCTTACTGTGAGGCGACAGTGCTGATCATCACTGAGTTTGTTTGATATTATTTAGATTATTTAGATAGTTACAAAGTTCTCAAACATTTACAACTATTTGCCACACAGAAGAATTTGACTTGTGAAGTGATTTAACCCATCTGAGCAGTGAAACTTGGCGCCCGGCAGGCAGTTAGGGGTTAGGTGTCTTGCTCAAGGGCACTTCAGTCATGTCTTGTTGGTTCAGGGAATCAAACCAGCAACCTACTGGTCACAATGCTGGTTCCCTACTGTCCAGCCCACAACTGTAATAGCACTGAAGGGTGGACACCCAAAATACTGCAAGACTAGTTATATATATTAGCTGTTGAGAGTCCTGTGTCATCATCGCCAAAAAAAAAAGCTTTTTAAAATCAAATCCTCTTTTTAGTTTATTTTTAATTTCCTACAACATTTAAGAACAAGACAAGAGCTGTCATTCAAATGGACCGACTGAAAACATTTAAAACCTTTACATTTGTCCAGAGCGACATACAGAAGAGCTTTGTGTTCAGGCAGAGTATGTATTTCTATCTTTGAGCACAAACACTGCCAGGAATAACGGCCTGTGCTGATACCTGGAGAGAAAAATACAGCAGAACAAGTGCTCACACGCAGAAGATAAAGAGTTAAGCTCAGTGTGAGTGCAATACAGTGTATTTCAATATAGACAATATAGTCCCAGCCGTCCTTGTGCAGAAGTTTGAATGATTTTACAGCAGAGGGTTCTCACCTCTTTCTCTTTCATCCTTCATCGCCAGGAGCAATTTAACCTGCGTTCAAAACCCTTTGTATTCAATGAAGGAGCAGATGACGCTGCTGCCAGACGATGACTTCAGCACAGCCATCCACTGCATGAGCTTAAACCCAGAACCAAACCAGTAAAAGCCGTAGTTTGTAATGTTCTGCACTGAGAAGGCATTTTCCAAACAAAGCTGAAGTTTGCTTCGCTAGGTTCTTTTACAAATGGTGAGTTCCAACTGGTGTATAACAGGGGTGTTTAATTAGAGTTCAGTAAGGTCCAGTCAGAGGGAATGTCCTCAGGTCAAGGTCCGGACCATGTTTGTGTTATGACCGTAACTTGTGTTATGATTTTACATCATCAACAACTGAAATAAACCAAATTACACATACAGTTCAGTTATATTTCAACTAGATTTACTGTTTTAAATGAGGAACTGAATTAACTATTTACTGAACTTTAAACAAAAAGGTCTACATAAAAAAAAAAGAGAATGCTTTTGAAAAAAGTGCACTTTAAAGTGTGTGTTTATAGAAAATAAAGAAGTAAATAAAACGCAGCTTCTTGTTAACTCTCTTTTACATCTTAACCTGTTGGTTTGGAGCTGTCTGTGGGAGGAATAAACATATAAGTCTCTCCATTACTGGTTGAAAAGCAGTTTTCGCTGTTGACTTTCCCGCCGCACTCCCGAATCTGCACAGATCTGATTGGCTGAGGAGCCTTTGGTGAACTTACAACGCACGCAATTGGTCTCTGAGTTCACTGCACAGCAAAGCCCATATACCGTAAAGACAAGAAAAGCTCAGCCGCTTAAAATAAACACTGTAAAAGTTAAGCCCTAAGTTAGTAGTTCTCAACAGTTTATCAGTTTGGGTCCGCACTGGAAGACATCTGGGTCTAGGACCTCTGGTGTCTAGGAAACAAGCTTCAGCCACGCTTATGTAGACGTTTGTTAGCAGATACAAAACTGAACAAATCAACCAACCCTATCAGAAGTGATGTGAAAAACTAACACGGCAGCACCTTCAGTAAGAAGCACCAGTCCCGGAGCTGCCAGTCTCTGCCAATGTCTGGGTGTCAGCACTCTCGCTTAGTGCCACCAGAGGTCTCTGTTCCCTGAGTACTTAGGTAGCCTAGATCACACACATCTGTCCCTCAGTTCACACACCTGCTGCTCACCCCCTCACGCTTTATAAACCCCTCTCACCCTCTCCCCAGTGCGTGGTATTGAATGTACTTCTGTATGTGCACACCAGGCCTCTGCTTTCAATCAAGTCTATCAAGTCTTTCCACGTCCATCCCAGTCCAGCTCAGACAAGTTACATCAGAACTCCACTTCTGCTCCACCTTTCTACGCAATTCTATGTCAAGAGGTGTCTCTACGCCATGCCAAGTCGGGGTCTACCTCAGTCTCCACTCTCACAGGGTCTCTGCAAGCCCAGCTGGGAAAGGTATCTGCTCAGACAGGACATCGCTACTGGAGAACACAGCGACTGAGGGTTCTGCTCTATTCACTGCTCAGACAGGAAATCAAAGCCTGTTCAAATTGGGATTACCATCTACTGCTGCTAACTAACTACTTTGCTCAGCCTGTTCCTTTGGACACCCCACTAGGCTTCCCTGGCTCTCTGGTGTTCCTGGTTCTCTGGTTATCACGCCCTTTGCTCTGCCCAGTACATTTACTATTCTCTATTGTCACTCAATAAACACACCTGCTTATGGATCTCACCTTTGCTTCCGAGTCTTCTGATACGTTACACTGGGAGTCTCCTGCAATTCAGTCTGATCTCCTGCCAAACTTGTATTTTCTCTTGCAGTTCTATTTAAGTAAACTCTAAGTACTAGTTCTAAGTACTCAAAGCAAGCAGGTTGCTGATTGGATGATAGCAGATGCTTCGTAGAGCTGACGTAAACAGAGAGAGGCTCCGCCCACATTATGTCTATGAAATAAAGCCAGCACTTGTAGATAGGTAAACTGAAGTCTTTGGGGTGGAAGAGGTAGTCTAGCATGTTAGTGCTACACTGTGAGAGTGAATGGTGAAAGACTTGAGGGTCTTGCTGGATAGATAATGACTACAGATGAAAGAAAGTTGAAGGTTGAGACACATTATATTGTGTTTACAGTAATTGTGTACATGTGTGATGATTTAATAAGCTTGTGGTTGGAATTTGTAGAAGAAACAAGAATAACAAACCATATCCTCACTGGCTGAACTCTGCGTCTCTCTAAATCGAAAAACGTTGGCAGCCAAACAAGTTGGCTGGTTTCCGCTTACAACAAACACATCTGCCCAGACGATGTAACTAGCTGAGGTACAAACAGGGAGCTGAGATGTACAAGGGCAGGAAACACAGCAAACGTAAGTCAAAAACTGAACACTTGCACGGCGGGCATATCAAATGTGTGAGGTCTGTTCAAGTCCTACTTGGCTACTCAAGTAGCGTTGGCCACTTTAACACATACAACTGGACCTTCAGATTCAGCTGATGTGAAGATAACACACTAAAGCCTTGAGGAACATAAAGAACTCTTACAGCAGCTACTTTGAGTTCAGAACCAACACAGTCTTTTTCCTTTGCCTTGACTTTTACCTGACATTAAAATGCTATTCATTAATGTCAATATATGTTAAGTTTATAATCCAAACAAACCACTTTGTTTATTACTTTGAGTGGAAGACCTCCATGAGAAAGCTTGAGATCCACCTATTTTTATTATACACTGATCAGCCATAACATTAAAACTACCTCCTTATATCTACACACACTGACCATTATATGAGCTCCACTGACCATATAGGAGCTCCACTCACAGACTGTAGTTCACCTGATTCTCTGTATACTTTGTTAGGTATGATATGGTTGGTCATTCATTCTCAGTTACACTGACCACTGGTGGTGTGTTAGTGTGTGTTGTGCTGGTGTGAGTGGATCAGACACAGCAGTGCTGCTGGAGTGTTTAAACACCTGGACTGAGAATAGTCCACCAACCAGCCACATCAAGCCAACAGAATCCTGTGACCACTGATGAAGGACTTGAGGAACACAAACTGTGCAGCAGATGAGCTACTGTCTCTGACTTTACATCTACAAGGTGAACCAGCAAGTAGTAGGAGTGTCTAATAGAGTAGACAGTGAGTGGACACAGTGTTTAAACACTCCAGCAGCACCCTCCTAATAGTAGCTGCTCTGTGGTGGTCCTGTGAGGGTCCTGATCATTAAAGAATAGGGTAATAAAGTGTACAGAGAAACAGATGAACTACAGTCTGTAAGTGTAGCTCCTGTATGGTCAGTGGAGCTGAGGGGAAACTAGAAGGTGATGTAACGTTATGGCTGATCGGTGTATATAATACAGAAATCAGTTTGTTACCCATGTGTCACGTTGAGATTCTACAAAGACTGAACGTATACTGTGATCACAATACCAGTCGAGCCTGGTGGGTTTTCAAAAAACATAGCTTTGAAGGGAGCGTGGCAGTAGTGATCTGGTCATTTACAGAGGAAGGCTGACTTTCCAAACGCAAAGTGCGTTACTAAAAAACACCCCAGTGGCCTTTAGCACAGCCCCGCAGGGCATCGCAACAAATGCAGGAGTGACGTAAGTATGAATCAGCCACAAACTTGTGGCAAGAGAGTGAAACTGTATTTTATTACTCCACAGCAATCAACCACCGTTAATGATCCTCAGAGCAATGAAGACTCTCACAGCCAGTTCTAATCACACAAATGAGCCTTAGACTGTTAGGCCTGCTTATTACTTCAGACACACAGCTTATGTGTCTACCAACACTCTTATGAGCGCTATGCAAATACCATGAAACACTCATGAGAGTGTGTGTGTGTATGTAGGCAGTCAGAGCCTACACAGCCTAGAATTCCCTTTTTACTAACCTATAAGCCCCTTAACCCCTTCAATACCAGGCAGACACATCTCTTGACTCTTCTTTAATAAAGCGGGAGTTACATGTACAGGACTTGATCTAAGAAAGCTGAGAATCTGGGTCATTTTGTCTTGTTTGAGTTGCAAACTGTCATTTGTGGGAAGAAAACACATGAATAGTAAAACGCTCCACACCACTTCGGCGGTCTTTTGTTGTTGCTCTGATGAGACCAATCGATAGCAAACACTAGCAATCTCAGTTCTTTTCTGAAAGCATGCAATCACTTGTTTAAGAACCATTACAGCATGTTCAACAATACAGGCAGCTCGGGGCTTATTTAATATAGTGATAGACAACATGACATGGCAGCACACAAAAAGCTCCAGTACTTCTTGAAAGGCTTGTGAATTTTAAGGCTCTATATGAGATTTCAATTTGAAGGATAACAATTTTTTGGAAATTAAAGAGTCTTTGGCGTAGGTCCGGTCCTCTGTCTGGGATCTGTGAGCATTGAAACCCTCACAGATCCTTTTGGATTGGGACAGCAATAGTTTGGATCGAGACAGCATCCCCAATGAAGACTTTTTTTGGGTAAGTCTGAAAGTTGGAGATGCTGTGAGCCACAGCTTCTTCAATATGAATGCTCTTTTGACTGAACACCCACAGATTCACTCTAAATTCTTGTGGAAAGCCTTCCCAGAAGACTGGTGGCTGCGATAGCTGTCAAGTGGGATCAAAAACAAACCTCCAAATTGTTGAGTTCAGGTGTGTAAAACACACTTTACTGTAGGGTGCTATTCATAACGCTACATACATGTTAACAAATGCTTATTCCAGTAGACGTCATCAGTCATGACGGCTACTGTTAACGTGTATGTAGGGTTATGTCAGTTGACTTGACAAGCTTATGTAGGTGTTATGCAGCATTATGAATAGCACCCTACAGTAAAGTGTGTCTTAAACACCTGAACTCAATCATTTGGAGGTATGTCCACATGTTCTTTACCATATCGCCAAGATCCAAACCTTTTCCAGCTGGCATTTCAACGTTAAATCACCGTTAATGTTATTGTTAACGTTGGATTTGGTGTTGATTTTAAAAAGTGAATCAACGTTGATATGGCAACGTTGTTTCAACGTCGGTCTTTCAACCTTGAACAAACCCTCTGCGGCTCTCGACCGGATCTGTATAAGGACTCCAAACTACACAGGAAATCTGACTCGGTTCTGAAATCGTACTGATTATGTGAAATGAGTGTGAGGGTTAAGCAGATTAATCATCAATAAATCGGATCTAGAGTCCTGACCCAAAACAGAGAGGACCCGGGCCGAATCCGCTAAACGGTTGAGACTGCTGTGCGAATCTGGACCGGAGGAAACCCGGATCCGGAACGGAGTAGTCTGCTATGTGGCACGCTATAATGAAAAATCTATATGTATAAATATGGTTTATTCAAGACCGACGTTGAAACAAGGTTGCCATATCAACATTCACTTTAAAAAAAAAACACAAATCCAAAGTTGATTAAACTATAACATTACTGTTATTCAACATTGAAAGGCCATCTGGAGTGCTTAAAAGGCACTATGTTGAAGACATTGCGTCGATTCAACGTTAAAATTTCAACATTTTCCCAACCATTTAACATTAAATGTTGTTTCAACGTTGTTTTAACGTTGAAACAACAACAACGGACATCATTTCAACCACATTTCAACGTTGAAGGTCGGTTGTGCGCCAGCTGGGTTAGTTGATTTTTAGTTTTCTACACCATTTGAACATACACCATTTGCTCTTTATATCCTGTGAACATGGGCGAAGCCAAAGCAGGGGCCAGGGAGGCACTGGACCCCCCTGAAATCTGATTGGACCCCCCAGGTGCCACCCCAGATGACTGACATGTCACAGTACCGCAACTCTCGTTGAAAAGAGCCCGTTGTATTTTGTAATCGGTAACACCTGTTGACTGCTAGGTCCCTCCTGTACAGTAGTTGGCGCTATGCTTCAGATGTACTTTATGAAAACAGTGTAACATTTACAGATTTTGATTGCAGTTGATTGGGTTGACAATATTCATTGTCGTAGTCTGTGGACCCCCTACTTTGCTTTGGCCAACCCAAGGATAAAAGTCCACCACTGCCTGTGAAGGTTTCAAGACGAACGGACCAATAGAAATGCTCCAAAATCTCTTTTCTTCTCTTTTTCTTTTTTAAATTAAAAGTAAAGAATAACCTTAACCTCAGTATCCAAACTTAAAATAACCTTAACCTCAATATCCAAACCTAAACCCAACCTTAACCTCAGTATCCAAACCTAAACCCAACCTTAACCTTAACCCAACCTAACCCTAACCCTAACCCTAACCTTAACCTCAGTATCCAAACTTAAAATAACTTTAACCTCAGTATCCAAACCTGAACCTAACCTTAACCTCAGTATCCAAACCTAAACCCAACCTTAACCTTAACCCAACCTAACCCTAACCCTAACCCTAACCTTAACCTCAGTATCCAAACTTAAAATAACTTTAACCTCAGTATCCAAACTTAAAATAACTTTAACCTCAGTATCCAAACCTAACCTAACCTTAACCTCAGTATCCAAACTTAAAATAACTTTAACCTCAGTATCCAAACTTAAAATAACTTTAACCTCAGTATCCAAACTTAAAATAACTTTAACCTCAATATCCAAACCTAAACCCAACCTTAACCTTAATATCCAGACTTAAACCTAACCTTAACCTTAACCAGAGATAAAAGTCCACCACTGCCCGTGAAAGTTTCAAGACGAACGGACCAATAGAAATGCTCCAAAATCCCTTGTAATTAAACTTAAGTTACATTGAAAGTAAAGACTGTTTTTGTTCTCTCCTGTAAAGTTCCTACTCTGTAGACGCTTGTCTTCCTTTGGACAGCGATGATACAGTGTATGGAAGTCCAGCGTTGATCAGCAGCATGTTATGTGTGGTAGCACTCATCAATATGAATACAGTGCATTACAAAAGCTGAATAATTAATAAAGCAAAGTAAGACTGGAAGAAGGAAGGAAGGAAGGTGAGGGAGGATAGAGCAAGAAACAGCAGGGAGGCAGCGAGAGAGAGCGAGACAAAGATGGGGAGAGAAAAGCGAGAAGAGCGAAAGGGACGTCATTACTGGATCACAGGCACCCCCTGAGACAGTAATGAGCGAATGAGAGGGGGGGAGCAAAGAGAGAGACAGGGAGGAAGAGAAAGAGGGAGAAGGAGAGAGACAGGCCGAGGGGAATAGGAGGAGGAAGAGAAAAACAGGGCGAGGGAAGGGAGCCGGTGCGTGTAGACGGAGAGAGCGGCAGTATGAAGGGACAGCAGGAGGGTATTGCATTTGATTATGTTTTTGCATCATTAGCGGCGGCTGGGACTTCTCATCATTTTGATCCCCACCGCCACTCTGCCCAACTCAGGAAGCAGAAGCAAAGGGCGGGACGACACGTTGCCATGGAGACGCAGAATGTCTGTTTACGCACTAACAAAAAGGGTCATTTATTAGTCATCAGAGATTCGCTTCCACCAGTAGCTTAAACAGTAAAGAGACTCGGGACTCATGTCCTACAGTTCAGGCGTGTCATGTTTGTGTGCTTTTATTTATCAACAATGATAATTATTCATTTTTGCAAGATCTGTTTTCTAACCTCTCTCTGTCTCTCAGTACTTCATTTATTTTATTGATTTTTAGGATGTGTATCACTTAAAACAGTGTTCATGTCCAATACTGACATATAAACAGAATAGGAATGTTACGTTTATATTTATGATAATAAAACGACAAATAGGCAAAATTCCTAACATAAACTTCAGTATCTAAATCTAAACCTAACCCCAACCTTAAACTCAATACCCAAACATAAACTTCCATATCTAAACCCAAACCTAAGCCAAACCTTAACCTCAGTATCCAGACCTAAGCCTTACCCTAACTCTAACCTTAGTATTCAAACCTAAACGTAACCTTAACCTCAGTATCTAAACCTAAACCCAACCTTAACCTCAGTATCCAAACCTAAACCTAACCTTAACCTCAGTATCCAAACCTAACCTTAACCTCAGTATCCAAACCTAAACTTAACCTTAACCTCAGCATACAAACCCAAACCTAACCTTAACCTCAGTATCCAAACCTAAACCTAACCTTAACCTCAGTATCTAAACCAAAACCTAACCTTAACCTCAGTAACCAAACCTAAACCCTAAGCTTAACCTCAATATCCAGACTTAAACCTAACCTTAACCTCAGTATCCAAACCTAAACTTAACCTTAACCTCAGCATACAAACCCAAACCCAAACCTAACCTTAACCTCAGTATCCAAACCTAAACCTAACCTTAACCTCAGTATCCAAACCTAAACTTAACCTTAACCTCAGCATACAAACCCAAACCTAACCTTAACCTCAGTATCCAAACCTAAACCCTAACCTTAACCTCAATATCCAGACTTAAACCTAACCTTAAGGTTAACCTTAAACCTAACCTAACCCTAACCCTAACCCTAACCTCAGTATCCAAACCAAACCTTAACCTCAGTATCCAAACTTAAAATAACCTTAACCTCAGTATCCAAACCTTAACCCAACCTTTACCTCAATATCTAAACTTAAACCTTACCCTAACCTCAGTATCCAAACCTAAACTTAACCCAAACCCAAACCTTAACCCAACCTTAACCTCAGCATCCAAACCAAACCTTAACCTCAGTATCCAAACCTAAACTTAACCTCAGTATCCAAACCTTAACTTAACCTTAACCTCAGCATACAAACCCAAACCTGACCTTAACCTCAGTATCTAAACCAAAACCTAACCTTAACCACAATACCCAAACATAAACCTAACCTTAAACTCAGTATCCAAACCTAAAATAACCTTAACCTCAGTATCCAAACCTAAAATAACCTTAAACTCAGTATCCAAACCTAAAATAACCTTAACCTCAGTATCCAAACCTAAAATAACCTTAACCTCAATATCCAAACCTAAACCCAACCTTAACCTCAATATCCAGACTTAAACCTAACCTTAACCTCACTATCCAAACCAAACCCTAACCTCAGTATCCAAACTTAAAATAACTTTAACCTCAATATCCAGACTTAAACCTAACCTTAACCTCACTATCCAAACCAAACCCTAACCTCAGTATCCAAACCTAAACCTAACCTTAACCTCAGTATCCAAACTTAAAATAACTTTAACCTCAGTATCCAAACCTAAAATAACCTTAACCTCAGTATCCCAACCTAAACTTAACCTCAGTATCCAAACCTAAACCTAACCTTAACCTCAGTATCCAAACCTAAACTTAACCTCAGTATCCAAACCTAAAATAACCTTAACCTCAGTATCCAAACCTAAACTTAACCTCAGTATCCAAACCTAAAATAACCTTAACCTCAGTATCCAAACCTAAACTTAACCTCAGCATACAAACCTAAACTTAACCTCAGTATCCAAACCTTAACCTCAGTATCTAAACCTAAACTTAACCTTGCAGCAAAAAATCATACCCACACATGCAGTCCTCACAAATATACCATTACAAGAACAGACACCCACACACACACCTAGGGGCAATTTAGCATCTCCAGTTCACCTGACACCAAGTCTTAGGAATGTGGGAGGAAAATAGAGCTCCTGGAGGAAGAAACCCACACGGATACGGGAAGAACATTAAAACTCCACACGGAAAGTGTCCCACTGGGAATCAAACCCAAACCCTTCTTGCTGTGAGATGACAACACCTAATAAACGACCTCTCTTCTGATTGGTTGTGCTGTACTGTGCCTTATTCAAACAGCAGTATGGCCTGAAACAGTCCCTATAACTGTAAGGTGAAGGGGCTGCTACTAAATACTGCTGTAACATCTTACCTGAAACCTGACCTCATTTTTCAATGACTCTCTTCAGCACCTCGAACCACAGCGAACCCCCCCCCCCCCAATCCCAGTGACCGTCCTCCTCTGGTCGACCCCAGATAGAGAGAGAGTGACCGTCCTCCTCTGGTCGACTCCGGATAAAGAGAGAGAGTGACCGTCCTCCTCTGGTCGACCCCGAATAGAGAGAGAGTGACCGTCCTCCTCTGGTCGACTCCGAATAGAGAGAGAGTGACCGTCCTCCTCTGGTCGACTCCGGATAGAGAGAGAGTGACCGTCCTCCTCTGGTCGACTCCGGATAGAGAGAGAGAGAGTGACCGTCCTCCTCTGGTCGACCCCGGATAGAGAGAGAGTGACCGTCCTCCTCTGGTCGACCCCCGATAGAGAGAGAGTGACCGTCCTCCTCTGGTCGACCCCGGATAGAGAGAGAGAGACCGTCCTCCTCTGGTTGACCCCGGATAGAGAGTGAGTGACCGTCCTCCTCTGGTCGACCCCGGATAGAGAGAGAGTGACCGTCCTCCTCTGGTTGACCCCGGATAGAGCGAGAGAGTGACTGTCCTCCTCTGGTCGACCCCGGATAGAGAGAGAGTGACCGTCCTCCTCTGGTCGACCCCGAATAGAGAGTGAGTGACCGTCCTCCTCTGGTTGACCCCAGATAAAGAGAGAGAGAGACCGACCTACTCTGGTCGACCCCAGATAGAGAGAAAGAGACCGTCCTCCTCTGGTCGACCCCAGATAAAGAGAGAGAGAGTGACCGTCCTCCTCTGGTCGACCCCGAATAGAGAGTGAGTGACCGTCCTACTCTGGTCGACCCCGAATAGAGAGTGAGTGACCGTCCTACTCTGGTCGACCCCGGATAGAGAGTGAGTGACCGTCCTCCTCTGGTTGCCCCCAGATAGAGAGAGAGAGACCGTCCTCCTCTGGTTGACCCCGAATAGAGAGAGAGTGATCGTCCTTCTCTGGTCGACCCCGGATAGAGAGAGAGTGACCGTCCTCCTCTGGTCGACCCTGGATAGAGAGAGAGAGACCGTCCTCCTCTGGTCGACCCCGGATAGAGAGAGTGACCGTCCTCCTCTGGTCGACCCCGGATAGAGAGAGAGTGACCGTCCTCCTCTGGTCGACCCCGGATTGAGAGAGAGTAACTATCCTCCTCTGGTCGACCTCAGATAGAGAGAGAGAGAGTGACTTTAGATTAGTGCTCAAAAGTGCTTCACACAAAGTGACGGTCGTCTTCAGTCTGCGTTTGAAGACTGTGAGACAGTTCGCTGTTTGGACAGCCAGTGATGGCTCATTCCACCATCTGGGCTCCAGGACAGAGACGAGTCAACTCTTGACCACTGCCTTAAGGAGGGAGGGGGTCCGTTCTTATCTTTGTAGGCATCCGAGTATTAAACCCCGCAGCAGGGGAGTGACATGAGTGAGCTTGGGACGATTGAAGACGTGCTGTGCTGCTGTGATCTGGATCAGCTGAAGGGCCTTATGGCCGTGGAGGAACTCAAGCCAGCAGTGAGTTGAAGTAGTCAAGCCCTAAAATAACTGGACAAGACTGGACCAGCACCAGGGTGGCATCTGTGTGAGAGAGAACTGGTCTGATCTGTAGGATCCGAGATCACTTCATTCTATTAACTTACTCTTAAAGTATGTTTTTCTCTTCACTCCTGTTAAGATACGATGTTTAAATCATTGCTGTCCAATAAAAAGCATGTGTCTCTATTTTTGTAGATTTTCATTTTTCTATATCATTAGAACTGGACAGCTGCCCTTTACATTGTGTGAGAATTTCATAATGAATGGACCAATAGAAATGCTCCAAAATAGCTTGGAAAAAATTCTGGTTCCATTGACTTACATTGAAAGTAAAGACAGTTTTAGGCCTCTCCTGTAAAGTTCCCATTTTGGAGATGCCTGCTTTTCTTTGAACAGCGACGGTATATCTTTTTTTCTTTAGACAGTGATAAACATGTTTTCTCTTTTTCCCAGAGGCTGAAAAATGAATAACTTGTACTTGTTGACTGGCAATAAAATAAATGAAGCGTGGCCTCCAAGTGACTAAAGCCTGGATATAATGTGGGGGGCCAAATCCATATGCCTGAGTATTAACCTTGTGGCCTGTATGTACACATAAACAAGTAGCTATCATGTTTCTGCATGAAGGGTGAATGAATAGAAACGCATTACATTAACCCAATTATTTCTTTCAGTCAACTTACTTTTGGCAGCAACTGCGCTCATGCATATATTTTATGCATGCAGAACTGATTAAATGAAATTATTTTATTTTTTTATTTTCCAGTCGTTTCATGAATGTGATCAAAGCCAGTGTTGGTAGTGTTGATTCCCGAGAAGGGCTACGTGACACTAACCCTCTCAAATCAAACATTATTTACGCAGGTTGAGTGACTACCTATCCAGTGTTGTGAAGTGGAGCGCAACCAGCACGAGGATAAGAGAATATTCCACTACTGGACTGAATCCAAGTAAACCTCTACAGCAGACTCCGCCGTCTACCTCAGCTTGTCAGAGGCAGAGATAAAAACCTGGGGGTGATGCTCGACTCTGGCATGAGCTTTCATTCACCTAGTCTGCTTCCATTCACTGGGGACTGCGATGCCAGAAGGGCAGGCGGTGCAGCAGATCTGGCAGTGAATACGTGTATGAGCTATGAGAACAATGGCAGGATTTTGGCAAGTGCTGGTGTTAGATTTTGCGTTTGGAACGATGGGGTTCCACCTGCTTCATGAAGTCACATGACTGCTTATTCACTGCTTTTGGATCAGATTTGGAAAACAATTACATAATGAAGGATGGATTTTGGATCAAATCCTTTATTTAGAGAAGACAGTGAAACTATTACTGTTCCATTAGCAGCTGACAGAGTCATTTCCTATAGAAGAAGATGACTTGTAGCTGTGATTTAGTGACAAGCTGCAAGCAAGCGGCCAAACGCTAGGGGGCACTTCTGAGCACGTCTGAAATGAGGGATTATATGTAGAGTAAAACTGTGTGCCCTGTTACTAAACCCTACATCAGGATCAGGATTAGGATCACTATATTTGGAAACACCAAACATCCATTATCTTCTGCTTTATCACGCTTGTCAGGGTGCTGGAGAAACTCCCAGTATCATCGGGCGAAGGCGGGGTACACCATGGACAGGTCACCAGTCCATTGCACGGCCAAAACACACTCACACACACATTGACACCTATGGGCAGTTTAGGTGTACTATACTAACTAAGCACCACACTAACCATTACACCACCGTACTAACCATTACACCACCGTACTAACCATTACACCACCATACTAACCATTACACCACCGTACTAACCACTACACCACCGTACTAACCACTACACCACCATACTAACCACTACACCACCATACTAACCACTACACCACCATACTAACCACTATACCACCGTACTAACCACTACACCACCGTACTGACCACTACACCACCATACTGACCACTACACCACCATACTAACCACTACACCACCGTACTAACCACTACACCACCGTACTAACCACTACACCACCATACTAACCACTACACCACCGTACTGACCACTACACCACCATACTGACCACTACACCACCATACTAACCACTACACCACCGTACTAACCACTACACCACCGTACTAACCACTACACCACCATACTTACCACTTCAACACCAAACTAACCACTACACCACCATACTAACCACTACACCACCGTACTAACCACTACACCACCGTACTAACCACTACACCACCATACTAACCACTACACCACCGTACTGACCACTACACCACCATACTAACCACTACACCACCGTACTAACCACTACACCACCGTACTAACCACTACACCATCATACTAACCACTACACCACCGTACTAACCACTACACTACCGTACTAACCACTACACCACCATACTAACCAATACACCACCGTACTAACCACTACACCACCGTACTAACCACTACACCACCATACTAACCACTACACCACCGTACTAACCACTACACCACCATACTAACCACTACACCACCATACTAACCACTACACCACCGTACTAACCAATACACCACCATACTAACCACTACACCACCGTACTAACTACTACACCACCGTACTAACCACTACACCACCATACTGACCACTACACCACCATACTAACCACTACACCACCGTACTAACCACTACACCACCGTACTAACCACTACACCACCATACTAACCACTACACCACCGTACTGACCACTACACCACCGTACTGACCACTACACCACCATACTAACCACTACACCACCGTACTAACCACTACACCACCGTACTAACCACTACACCATCATACTAACCACTACACCACCGTACTAACCACTACACCACCATACTAACCAATACACCACCGTACTAACCACTACACCACCGTACTAACCACTACACCACCGTACTAACCACTACACCACCGTACTAACCACTACACCACCATACTGACCACTACACCACCATACTAACCACTACACCACCGTACTAACCACTACACCACCATACTAACCACTACACCACCGTACTAACTACTACACCACCATACTAACCACTACACCACCGTACTAACCAATACACCACCATACTAACCACTACACCACCGTACTAACTACTACACCACCGTACTAACCACTACACCACCATACTAACCACTACACTACCGTACTAACCACTACACCACCGTACTGACCACTACACCACCGTACTAACCACTACACCACCATACTAACCACTACACCACCGTACTAACCAATACACCACCATACTAACCACTACACCACCATACTGACCACTACACCACCGTACTAACTACTACACCACCGTACTGACCACTACACCACCATACTAACCACTACACCACCATACTAACCACTACACCACCATACTAACCACTACACCACCATACTAACCACTACACCACCGTACTAACTACTACACCACCGTACTGACCACTACACCACCATACTAACCACTACACCACCATACTAACCACTACACCACCATACTAACCACTACACCACCATACTAACTACTACACCACCGTACTAACCACTACACCACTCTCTGGTGTGTTACAGTCAGAAACTGAAGTGGCTAGGTGTGAAGTGGCTCGAGTGAAGATTTTCTCAACTTTCCTCAAGTTATTAATGACACGGTGCTGTGATTATATACAATACTCCTCTGTTAGAGTTGAGTTGCATTGGAAAAGATTGAGTTATTAATAGTAACAATCACAGATTTTGTCCCGTTATTGCCGCAACCCCTTACAATCTAGAGCAGGGCTGTCCAGTCTTAACCACGAAGGGCCAGTGAGGCTGCCGGTGTTCATGCCAACACAGCAGGAGCTTACACAGGTCAGTTATTTGTAGACTGACCAGTTGATTAAACAAGAGGAGCTCCTACTCGTTTGGAATGAAAACCTGCTTGAATCTTCCTGGATAAGAGTGGACACCCCCCGCTCTAGAGTCTCGCGGCAAGCTATACTAACTTATTTAGAAGCTATACTGTTTCCAGTTTTCTTGGATAATACTTTTCCCTTACTCTTCTATCCATCATGACATCAGCCTTTTTGTAAAATATCATGACTGTTAGTATTGATTTGTTGGCCATGATAGCCTCAGGGCATTCACAAGCACTAATAGCATTTGCCAAATTCCTACTTGTGTTAGCCGCAATCGCTGTTGAGTCACACAGAATCAACGCCTGGCTCCCAACAGGGCTAGGGTCAGAGAGTCACTGCCGTGGCTACACCACTGCCAATCACCATGTGCTCTTAACTGCCCACACAGTCTTGGTCAGGCAGAGCTGCTGAGTTATTACAGCTCTGAACTCTCACAGTATGATAGTTAACATTTAGTTAATGATATTTAATTCACACGACTATCACTGAGACGTCGTCAACATATATATATATATATATATATATATATATACATAATCAGGACCCTCACAGGACCACCACAGAGCAGATGCTATTAGGGAGGTGGGCCATTTTCAGCACCGCAGTGACACTGACATGATGGTGTGTTAGTGTGTGGTGTGCTGGTGTGAGTGGATCAGACACAGCAGTGCTGCTGGAGTGTTTAAACACTGTGTCCACTCACTGTCCACTCTACTAGACACTCCTACTACTTGCTGGTCCACCTTGTAGATGTAAAGTCAGAGACAGTAGCTCATCTGCTGCTGGACAGTTTGTGTTCTCTAGTTCTTCATCAGTGGACACAGGACGCCGCCCACAGGACACTGCTGTCTGGATAGTTTTGGTTGGTGGACGATTCTCAGTCCAGCAGTGACACTGAGGAGGTGTTTAAACACTCCAGCAGTAGCACTGCTGTGTCTGATCCACTCACACCAGCACAACACACACTAACACACCATCACCACAATGTCAGTGTCACTGCAGTGCTGAGAATGATCCACCTCCCTAATAGTATCTGCTCTGTGGTGGTCCTGTGGGGGTCCTGATCATTAAAGAACAGAGTAATAAAGTATACAGAGAATCAGATGAACTACAGTCTGTAAGTGGAGCTCCTGTATGGTCAGTGGAGCTGATACAGTGGACAGTGTTTGTGTGTTATGGCTGATCTGTGTGTGTATATATATATATATATATATATATATATATATATATATATATATATATATATATATATATATATATATATATATAAAAGTCAGTGCTGACTTTTGGTTTCTGTGAATTTTCAGATGGAAATGTTCCCCTAACTGAAAGGCTTTAGTGTTTCGGGGCTTCTTCATGATCTGAACAGCCTCTGTGTGCTTCTGAAATCCCTGATCGTGCCTTTAACCGCCTTGATTCATTTATTATCGTACACGAGCCCGTATACTCTTTTCTCCTTCTCCTCCTCCATCTTCACTCACTTTTGATCCCTTCCCTCTCCGTCATTTCATCCTCCGTAACCTCACTCGATATGTTTTACCGCGTTTCTCTTCCTCTCTGGCACAGTTTTGGCATGAGCGGTGTCAGTCATAGCGTGCCTCTGGCCTGGTGATGATGCACACACACACACACACACACACAAACACACATGTACACATATACAAAACGACTCCCAGCTGGCTGCTTGGTGTAGGTGGAGCGGGGAAAGCCTGTTTGTCCAGTCATACAGAGTTGGTGTGGAGGTGGAGAGGGAGAGGGAGAGAGAGAGAGAGAGATGTGGTGTCCAGAACATGAAAGCGAACGGAGGCGGTGTTGAATAACAACATGGACATCCTCAGGCTCTTCATACTCTCCGCCCGTCTGTCTGTCTGTCTCCCTGTCTATCTCTCTATCTGTCTAATCGCTTTTGTTAAAGAACTCTTGCCATATTTGACCATCGAACACACGTTCCCATATACTCACTCCCCTGTACAAGGGCCGCTTGGTTCCGCTTACACTATTAACTCCTTGCACTCTCAGGAGCCGGGGGTGGTCCCAGATTACCATGCCGCATTCTCATTGCTGTATATTTGTATGGACAAGCTATAAAACCAGCATATAAGCAATTACTGGCCCTTATCAGGGCTGAGACCACCGTAATGGATGGATCATCAGGGAACACTTTAACTGCTTAAATGTTTTGGGCACACAAGCAGCTAAAACTCAGTAATCACTCCAGTTACATTGTTTTTTGTGGGATTTCTAAATAATAATGCGTAGTATGTTAAACGCCTGGAATTTAAAGAGTTCAGGAACAACAAGTCAAGTCAAGTCAAGTGGGTTTTATTGTCATTTCAACTACATACAGAGTTACACAGTGAAACGAAACAACGTTCCTCCAGGACCATAGTTCAACATAGACAGTGCATACAAGACACAAGTGCAACACGAACAAACAAGTGCGGACAGACAACACAACACAACACAGTACAGAGAATAATAATTGCCGGTAGTGTGAAAATTGTGCAATGTGTAATAAATAGAGTCCAGAGGTAGTAAAATAAATAAATTAAATAGAACATCAATTTTAGTGGGAAACTGAATAAAATGCCATCACAAAACAATGCACCCTATAATGCATTTCCCATTATACAATTATATACATTGATAATAAACCCACAATACACACGGTCTGAAAGTTTGAAAACAATGTGAGTTAACATATTAATGTTATTAACATATTTAACATACAAAAAAATACATTTAAAAATCCTTTTTCGCACATGACTTTATCCCCTGATAATCTATGCAATTAAACTTATCCCCTAACAAACTATCCCATAAAACACATCCTCTAATAAACTATCCCATAATAAACTACCATATAAAACATATCCCCTAATAAACTATCCTATAATACATATCCCCTAATAAACTATCCTAAAATACATATCCCCTAATAAACTATCCTATAATACATATCCCCTAATAAACTATCCTATAATACATATCCCATAACAAACTATCCTATAATACATATCCCCTAATAAACTATCCCATAATACAAATCCCCTAATAAACTATCCTATAATACATATCCCCTAATAAACTATCCTATAATACATATCCCCTTATAAACTGTCCTAAAATACATATCCCCTAATAAACTATCGTATAATACAAATCCCCTAATAAACTATCCTATAATACATATCCCCTAATAAACTATCCTATTATACATATCCCCTAATAAACTATCCTATAATACATATCCCCTTATAAACTATCCTATAATACATATCCCTTATAAACTGTCCCATAATAAACTATCCTATAACACATATCCCCTTATAAACTATCCTATAATACATATCCCTAATAAACTATCCCATAATAAACTATCCTATAACACATATCCCCTTATAAACTATCCTATAATACATATCCCTAATAAACTATCCCATAATAAACTACCTTATAAAACATATCCCCTAATAAACTATCCTATAAAACATATCCCCTTATAAACTATCCTATAATACATATCCCTTATAAACTATCCTATAATACATATCCCTAATAACTATCCCATAATAAACTATCCTATAACACATATCCCCTTATAAACTATCCTATAATACATATCCCTAATTAACTATCCCATAATAAACTATCCTATAATACATATCCCCTAATAAACTATCCTATAACACATATCCCCTTATAAACTATCCTATAATACATATCCCTAATTAACTATCCCATAATAAACTATCCTATAATACATATGCCCTTATAAACTGTCCTATAACAAACTATCCTATAATACATATCCCATAATAAACTATCCTACAATACATATCCCCTTATAAACTGTCCCATAATGAACTATCCTATAATAAATATCTCCTAATAAACTATCCTATAATACATATCCCCTTATAAATTGTCCCATAATAAACTATCCTGTAATACATATCCCATAATAAACTATCCTAAAATAAACTATCCTATAATACATATCTCCTAATAAACTGTCCCATAATAAACTATTCTATAATACATATCTCCTAATAAACTGTCCCATAATAAACTATTCTATAATACATATCTCCTTATAAACTGTCCCATAATAAACTATTCTATAATACATATCTCCTAATAAACTATCCTATAATACATATCCCCTTATAAACTGTCCCATAATAAACTATTCTATAATACATATCTCCTAATAAACTGTCCCATAATAAACTATTCTATAATACATATCTCCTAATAAACTGTCCCATAATAAACTATTCTATAATACATAACCCCTTATAAACTGTCCCATAATAAACTATCCTATAATACATATCTCCTAATAAACTATCCTATAATAAACTACCCTATAATACATATCTCCTAATAAACTATCCTATAATACATAACCCCTTATAAACTGTCCCATAATAAACTATCCCATAATACATATCCCCTTATAAACTATCCCATAATAAATTATTCTATAATACATAACCCCTTATAAACTGTCCCATAATAAACTATTCTATAATACATATCTCCTAATAAACTGTCCCATAATAAACTATCCCATAATACATATCCCCTTATAAACTATCCCATAATAAATTATTCTATAATACATATCTCCTAATAAACTGTCCCATAATAAACTATCCTATAATACATATCCCATAATAAACTACCCTATAATACATGTTCCATAATAAACTATCCTATAATACATATCCCATAATAAACTACCCTATAATACATGTTTCATAATAAACTATTCTATAATACATATCCCCTAATAAACTACCCTATAATACATGTTTCATAATAAACTATCCTATAATACATATCCCCTAATAAACTATCCCATAATGAACTATCGTATAATACATATTCCATAATTAACTATTCTATAATACATATCCCCTTATAAACTATCCTATAATAAACTACCCTATAATACATATTCCATAATAAACTATCCTATAATGCATATCTCCTTATAAACTGTCCCATAATAAACTACCCTACAATACATATCCCATAATAAACTACCTTATGATACATATTCCATAATAAACTATTCTATAACACATATCCCATAATAAACTACCCTATAATACATATTCCATAATAAACTATCCTATAATGCATATCCCCTTATAAACTGTCCCATAATAAACTACCCTATAATACATATTCCATAATAAACTATCCTATAATACATATCCCCTTATAAACTGTCCCATAATAAACTATCCTATAATACATATCTCCTAATAAACTATCCTATAATACATATCCCCTTATAAACTGTCCCATAATAAACTATCCTGTAATACATATCCCCTTATAAACTGTCCCATAATACACTACCCTATAATACATATCCCATAATAAACTACCTTATGATACATATTCCATAATAAACTATTCTATAATACATATCCCATAATAAACTACCCTATAATACATATTCCATAATAAACTATCCTATAATACATATCTCCTTATAAACTGTCCGATAATAAACTACCCTATAATACATATCCCCTAATAAACTGTCCCATAATAAACTATCCTATAATACATATCTCCTAATAAACTATCCTATAATAAACTATCCTATAATACATATCCCCTTATAAACTGTCCGATAATAAACTACCCTATAATACATATCCCCTAATAAACTGTCCCATAATAAACTATCCTATAATACATATCTCCTAATAAACTATCCTATAATAAACTATCCTATAATACATATCTCCTAATATACTATCCTATAATAAACTATCCTATAATACATATCCCCTTATAAACTGTCCCATAATAAACTGTTCTATAATACATATCTCCTAATAAACTGTCCTATAATACATAACCCCTTATAAACTGTCCTATAATAAACTATTCTATAATACATATCTCCTAATATACTATCCTATAATAAACTATCCTATAATACATATCCCCTTATAAACTGTCCCATAATAAACTGTTCTATAATACATATCTCCTAATAAACTGTCCTATAATACATAACCCCTTATAAACTGTCCTATAATAAACTATTCTATAATACATATCTCCTAATAAACTGTCCCATAATAAATTATCCCATAATACATACCCCCTTATAAACTATCCCATAATAAACTATCCTATAATACATATCTCCTAATATACTATCCTATAATAAACTATCCTATAATACATATCCCCTTATAAACTGTCCCATAATAAACTGTTCTATAATACATATCTCCTAATAAACTGTCCCATAATAAACTATCCCATAATACATATCCCCTTATAAACTATCCCATAATAAACTATCCTATAATACATATCCTATAATAAACTATCCTATAATAAACTACCCTATAATACATATCTCCTAATAAACTATTCTATAATACATAACCCCTTATAAACTGTCCCATAATAAACTATCCCATAATACATATCCCCTTATAAACTATCCCATAAAAACTATCCTATAATACATATCCCATAATAAACTACCCTATAATACATGTTCCATAATAAACTATCCTATAATACATATCCCATAATAAACTACCCTATAATACATGTTCCATAATAAACTACCCTATAATACATATCCCATAATAAACTACCCTATAATACATATCCCATAATAAACTACCCTATAATACATGTTTCATAATAAACTATCCTATAATACATATCCCCTAATAAACTATCCCATAATGAACTATCCTATAATACATATCCTATAATAAACTGTCCCATAATAAACTATCCTATAATACATAACCCCTTATAAACTATCCCATAAAAAACTATCCTATAATAGATATCTCCTAATAAACTGTCCCATAATAAACTACCCTATAATACATATCCCATAATAAATTATCCTATAATACATATCCCATAATAAACTACCCTATAATACATATCCCATAATAAACTATCCTATAATACATGTTCCATAATAAACTATCCTATAATACATATCCCATAATAAATTATCCTATAATACATATCCCATAATAAACTACCCTATAATACATATCCCATAATAAACTATCCTATAATAAACCACCCTATAATACATATCCCATAATAAACTACCCTATAATACATATCCCATAATAAACTATCCTATAATAAACCACCCTATAATACATATCCCATAATAAACTACCCTATAATACATGTATTATAATAAACTACCCTATAATACATATCCCCTAATAAACTATCCCATAATGAACTATCCTATAATACATATCCTATAATAAACTATCCCATAATAAACTATCCTACAATACATATCTCCTAAGAAACTATTCTATAATACATATTTCCTAATAAACTATCCCATAATAAACTATCCTATAATACATATCCTATAATAAACTATCCCATAATAAACTATCCTATAATACATATCTCCTAATAAACTACCCTATAATACATATCTCCTAATAAACTATCCCATAATAAACTATCCTATAATACATATCTTCTAATAAACTATCCCATAATAAACTACCCTATAATACATATCTTCTAATAAACTATCCCATAATAAACTGCCCTATAATACATATCTCCTAATAAACTATTCCATAATAAACTATCCTATAATACATATCTTCTAATAAACTATCCCATAATAAACTACCCTATAATACATATCTCCTAATAAACTATCCCATAATAAACTACCCTATAATACATATCCCCTTATATACTATCCTATAATAAACTATCCCATAATAAACTATCCTATAATACATATCTCCTAATAAACTATCCCATAATAAACTACCCTATAATACATATCTCCTAATAAACTATCCCATAATAAACTATCCTATAATACATATCTCCTAATAAACTATCCCATAATAAACTACCCTATAATACATATCTTCTAATAAACTATTCCATAATATACTATCCTATAATACATATCTTCTAATAAACTATCCCATAATAAACTGCCCTATAATACATATCCCCTTATATACTATCCTATAATAAACTATTCCATAATAAACTACCCTATAATACATATCTCCTAATAAACTATTCCATAATATACTATCCTATAATACATATCTTCTAATAAACTATCCCATAATAAACTGCCCTATAATACATATCCCCTTATATACTATCCTATAATAAACTATTCCATAATAAACTACCCTATAATACATATCTCCTAATAAACTATTCCATAATAAACTATCCTATAATACATATCTTCTAATAAACTATTCCATAATATACTATCCTATAATACATATCTTCTAATAAACTATCCCATAATAAACTACCCTATAATACATATCTCCTAATAAACTATTCCATAATAAACTATCCTATAATACATATCTCCTAATAAACTATTCCATAATATACTATCCTATAATACATATCTTCTAATAAACTATCCCATAATAAACTGCCCTATAATACATATCCCCTTATATACTATCCTATAATAAACTATTCCATAATAAACTACCCTATAATACATATCTCCTAATAAACTATTCCATAATATACTATCCTATAATACATATCTTCTAATAAACTATCCCATAATAAACTGCCCTATAATACATATCCCCTTATATACTATCCTATAATAAACTATTCCATAATAAACTACCCTATAATACATATCTCCTAATAAACTATTCCATAATAAACTATCCTATAATACATATCTCCTAATAAACTATTCCATAATAAACTACCCTATAATACATATCTCCTAATAAACTATTCCATAATAAACTATCCTATAATACATATCTTCTAATAAACTATCCCATAATAAACTGCCCTATAATACATATCCCCTTATATACTATCCTATAATAAACTATCCCATAATAAACTGCCCTATAATACATATCCCCTTATATACTATCCTATAATAAACTATCCCATAATAAACTATCCTATAATACATATCTCCTAATAAACTATCCCATAATAAACTACCCTATAATACATATCTCCTAATAAACTATCCCATAATAAACTACCCTATAATACATATCTCCTAATAAACTATCCCATAATATACTATCCTATAATACATATCCCATAATAAACTACCCTATACTACATATCCCATAATAAACTATCCTATAATACATATCCCATAATAAACTACCCTATAATACATATCTCCTAATAAACTGTCCCATAATAAACTATCCCATAATAAACTAACCTATAATAAATATCCTCTAACAAACTATCCCATAATAAACTTCCCTATAATACACATGAATACTATTAATACTATTAGTATTAGTATTATATTAATATTAATACTAATACAATACTATCCTATAATATGTGGTCTCTTGGCTGCCTGTGAACGTTCCCTCATCTTCCTTTATGCGTTTCTTTACGTTTTCTTTTCGACTCAGAAAGCAGAACCTGATGAAGAACCTGATGAAGAAGCTGATGATGTTCTCTTCATCACACTTCTTCAGATTCTCTGTGTGTGTGTGTGTTCTCTCTGAAAGCCTCGTCTACCACTCAGACGCAGGAAATCGCTCCCAAACGCGCGCAAGCCAAGAAACCGAGCTGCGCGCACGCTCCCGCTGCCTCGTGCTCCGTTCATCTCCTCCTCGCCGTGTAGTCATTACCGGGCGCCGTGCCTGCACCCCCCATCCAACCCACCACCCCCAGCCCGCTCTCCCCCCCCGCAGAAAACTCAACTGCCCCTCCGGCCCCTCCCACCCTCTTTCTTGTCCTGCCGTGCGTCTCCGCGTTAGTCACCAATCCGCGCTCACGGCGCCACTTCCCTCGCGCCTTATCCTAGTCTACGCCGACCCGCTGGCCCCGCCCCTTTACCAAAACCTGCCGCTCCGTCACGCCCCTCCACGTTCCCTTACACCGCCCCTTCCGTTCGCCGCCCTCGCGCGAGCCCGTGACCCGGCCGATGACGTAGGAGATTCCGCGGTGCCCACTGCCGTAGGCGCGCGCTTCGCCGGGGGTATAAAAGGGAGCCCGACACGAGCTACCGGCACACTCACACGCTCTCCCTCTCTTCCTCTCACACACTCTCAGCCGTCGATCCGGCTCGGGAACCAGAGCATCAGCGGAGATAGCAGGAGAACAGTCGCCTCCTAACTCGCTCTCGCCTTTGGTTCGCCATGGAAACGTCTTCGGTTACGCGGAGCTCCTTTACGCACAGCTTCAAGAGTGAGTACTGGCGTTTGCGCCGCTGTTTACCGGGACTTAGAGCGTCCTTCCGTAGACAACTGCATGATAACTTGTGTCTGCTTCATCTAGTCTGTGTAAATAGATGTACGCGCTGACTTTGGTCCGCTGGAGTGCTTATTACGCACCGGTGATAATCACCGCACAGTCGTATCGAGTCCAGCGGAGCTGTTAGTGCTTTAGTTTCTATTACCATCTATTCTATTATCATCATAGAAGAGAAGTTTGTAGACTATATAGACTGTGAAGTTTTCATTCTTTAGAAAAGAGTGTGAATATGGCTCCACTGAGCTTCTTACTGGACTTAGTTAAGCCTCACTAGAATAAGTCCAGTCCTAAGTTTGATATTTCCTACTGCTCATTTAGAAAGAATACCCCAAACTGTATCTCCAAAATTGTAACTATACAAGAGAGACCAAAAACTTACTTTACTTTCTATGTAAGTCAATGGAACCAGAATTTTTGGCAAGCTATTTTGGAGCATTTCTATTGGTCCACTCATCATAAAATTTTCACACAATATAAAAGAACATAGACGTGTTCAAATGATGCAGAAAACTCAAAATCGAGAAAAATGAGATTTTTTATTTGGACAGACCTGAATCCTTTACACTGAGCTGCTGCTGGAGATGCTTAACTTTTTAGTTGTACATGAGAAGTTCTTATTTCTTGTGAACAAAGTTGAACAGATTTAATCCTGTCTGAGTAGATAAAATGAAATGAGCACTGTCCAGTCTGCTGGATGCAGGGAGATGCAGAGAGATGCTGTAAATGCTTGTGCCGAGATCGAGCTGCACGTTGGTCTGCATAACGTTTGCAGCCCTTCTCCGTTTGAGCTGGTTGTTAAGCTGTCCCCTCTATTTGCTCCGGCAGGTGCTCTCGCGCTCTGGCTGGTTGTCTGGCTGCTGGTGGTGAAGCCCACGCCTGCGCAGGCCTGTCCTCGCCTTTGCGTGTGTTACCCGTCTCCCATGACTGTGAGCTGCCAGGCGCAGAACTTCAGCTCCGTGCCCATCGGCGTGCCCTATGACTCCCAGCGCGTCTTTCTGCAGAACAACCGCATCACCGAACTGAGAGTGGGGTCTTTCGGCTTCGGGACTCAGGTAAGAGGCTGCGTGTGACAGAGAGAGAGAGAGAGAGAGGAAGAGAACGAAGCCTTATTTATAAATACAGCCGCAAACTGAGAGTCTGGTTCTAAGTCTCCTTTTCTCTTCCCTCGCCTCTTCTAATCTCCAGGTCCTGTGGCTCTTTTCTAACAACATCACCTGGATCGAGGCTGGTGCCTTCAGCGAGCTTCGCGACCTGGAGGAGCTGGACCTGGGCGACAACCCTCACCTGCGTCGCCTGGAGGGCGGAGCGTTCCGCGGCCTGGAGAAGCTGCAGAGCCTCCACATGCACCGCTGCCGCCTGGCCGCCCTCCCGCACGACATCTTCCACAAGCTCTACAGCCTGCAGTTCCTCTACCTGCAGGAGAACCAGCTCCACTTCCTCCAGGACGACCTGTTCGCCGACCTCATCAACCTGAGCCAGCTCTTCCTGCACGGCAACCGCATCCGCACCCTCTCCGAGAACGTGTTCCGCGGCCTGGTCAACCTGGACCGCCTGCTGGTGCACGACAACCGCATCCGGCAGGTGAACCGCCGCGCCTTCCGCGACCTGGGCCGCCTCACCATGCTCTTCCTCTTCAACAACTCGCTGGCCGAGCTGCCCGGCCAGGCCATGCGCGACGTGGAGTCCATCCAGTTCCTGCGCCTCAACAACAACCCCTGGGCGTGCGGCTGCGAGGCTCGTCCTCTCTGGGAGTTCTTCAGGGCCAACCGCGTCTCAAGCTCCGAGCTGCTGTGCGCCTCTCCCGCTGCCCGCCGCGGCCTGGACCTGCGCTTCCTGCGCGAGATGGACTTCGCCCTGTGCCCCCTGCCAGACCCCGGCTCCCTGGCCGGAACCACCACCACCACCTTCAGCACCAAGACCCGCTGGTGGTTCTCCAAGCACAAGCCCGTCAGCTCCACCAAGGGCATCTTCGAGAAGAGCTCGGAGACCGTCAAGGCCCACCCCTACTCCGGCAAGCCCTCCATCACCTCCACGTCGACCAAGTACGAGCTGGGCGAAGAAGAGGCGCTGCTCCCCAAGCTGGACCCGGAAGAGTACTGGGCCAACTACGGCAACGAGGACGCAGGCATCACCTCCCTACGCTGCTTCGAGCTGGAGTGCCCTCCTGATTTCGACGGCCTTCCGCCCTTCTCCTCGTCCTCCCGCTCCTCTCCTTCCAGTCTCCTGCTGGTCAGCGCGTCCGTTCTGACTGTCTGCGTCGTCCTCCTCTTCGGCTGAACGTCCGTGGCCTCCATACCCTCCGTCCTTCTTTCCCTCTATGGAGGGGAGAAATTCCTCGTTTACTCAACCGAACTCTTGCATACCTTATTCCTGTTTGACTTCCGCCTTGCCTGTATCTCTGTTCTGTTCAGTTTGAGCCTCTAGCACCTCTCAACAGCTAGAGGGCGCTACACTGATTTAGAATACAGCAGGGGAAGCAGGGGATATAGGGCCGGTACTGCAGCGCAGGCCATTATCACAATGGAAGTGAACGATAGCTGAGACCAGAGGCCTTGCTTAGGTACACTGTCCTCCTTCCTTGTGGAAACGTTTACTTAGTCATATATGATCCAGTCCATATGGACTGAGGATATATGGTTCCATCTTAGGTTTATGTACAACATTTGTATACTTTTGCCTCGCGGGGCTATTACTAGTGCTACTTTGGCTATTGTAACCGCTGCTTGTGTTAGTCCCATGACTAGAACTGTCAGCTAATAATACTGTTATACAAAGTGCTCCGGTTCCAGTGCTGCTACCAGCGCTGTTTATAGTAGTCGCGTTAGATAGACATGACCTCTAACGCTCCGAATCTCACCGCCCATCACAGTCGACAGTTTACACCTCAGTCTGGACGCACTGTCCAGCACCAATTCATTATATGGCACATATCAGAAGAGATCAAGTGGTTCAGGGCAACAGACAGATGGAATGTGAAAGCAGAGAGCAAAACTGTGACGAGCGACTAGAGAAGCTCTGGTCCGTGAATGAAAAGAGAGTCATAGCACAACAGAAGAGAGAGAGAGAGAGAGAGAGAGAGAGAGAGAGAAAGAGACAGCACTCCCCAGCCAGAGAAACAGGGGGAGCAGAAAGAGCAGGTGCCATTGCGTTCTCATTCCACCAGCATCGTCACTCACCTCGTGTAAATACACCATCGCGGAGAGGAGGAGCTGTACATAGAAAAGCCTTCATATTTAGTACTACCGACTGAATCGGTGATGTCATGTCGTGTTGTCAGAGCGTTTGCAAGGTCAGCCTAATGAAAGGGGAGAGACTACGTGAATGAATCTGCTGTACGTCTTTTGTGTTAGACTTTGTCATGGGCATGTTTCACTTCTATCAGTATCGGAAGCCAGACCTACTTCATACACACACACATATATATATATATATATATATATATATCTATATCTATATATCGAAGAAGAATTCTGTATATTTTTTTTTTCAAAATACAAACAAATGTATTTACCAACTGCTTCACTGTGAGACTCTCTTTTCAAGCTCTCTGAGCTTCAAAAACCAACCCAACTCAAACACCACTAGGAGCATCACACCAAGACACACCAACAAGCACACTGGAGGAGAAACCTGACCTCGGAGTAGATCAGAGGACGAGGCAATAAAGGGAAGAGTGCTTCAAAAAAAAAAACTTGGACTGACCGTGTGAGAGCAGCCACACATTAGCTGGAACTGGGAAAACGGACACCAGTAGCGAGGGGCGAGCGCGTAACTGGACTGAGATTGGTAGAAGGAGTGATGACTAATGCACTGACTAATGGGTTGACCTATAACGCATGGTATGACATGTATGGCACTGGTATGACTAACTTCCAACCAAGAGGCTTGAAAGCTGGTGGAACAGGCACTATGCTGTGTAGATCCTTGACCAGGGTGGACAGTGTCAGCAGTGTATGTTCAGGGATGAGATATTAATGGCTCACCTGTCCATCCTTATCTAGCCGGCTGGTTCTCGGCCTCCTGACAATGTTTCTCCGCGACAGATTTGCATCAGCCTTTGCCGACGGGCCTCCGTCCCTCGTTCTCTCGCTCTCTGCATGAAAGAGCCGGGAGAGAGAGAGAGAGAGAGTGCAACGTAGAGTGAAAGACTGCTGTAGTAGTAAGAAATGAAACAGTAAAGGTGGAAAGGCCAAGGTCAGAGAGTGAGAGAGAGTGATAGAAAGAGAGAGAGAGGTAGTGGGAGCAGAAGGCAGAGGGTGGATGTGGGTGGCAGAGAGAGAGAGAGAGAGAGAGAGAGTTCGGAGATAAAAGAGAGATACGCTCAAGGGAGAACAGAAAGCTGGACTCATATAGTCCATTTCCTGCAGCCTCTCATGCTGGAAACCAAAGTGAAGGGCTGAGGGAGCGAGCGAACGAGAGAACGGAGTATGAGGGAAGAGAGGCTTCTATCTCTCTCTCTCTCTCTTTTTTTTACAGCTCTAATGCTAATGGATTCATCTAATGCAGCTGGATTACTGCAATCATGAATATTTCAATATGTTTCTTTGATTTTCTCTTCATTTGAGCAATATCTGTACATTGGAAGTGAAGCAATGTCTGTATGTATGTATGTAGGTATGTATGTAGGTATGTATGTATATGTATGTATGTATGTATGTATGTATGGAAATATGTATGTATGTATGTATGTATGTATGTGAGCCAAAAGGGGTTCTAAGGTCAAACTGCAACAAGGTGCTCTCGAGTGACCATATTTGTGAGGTCACTCCCAGATGACCAAAGCTTAGTTATACCTGTTTACCCGACTGTGGTACATCGTGTGTGCGCGTGTGCGCGTGTGCGCGTGTGTGCGAGAGACAATGAATGTAAAGAAGAATGAGATGTCAAACGCGCTGTCATTTCCAGCAAATATGAGAAATAAATCAGTAGATAACATTTGGTGTGGGAGTCTCTTTTTCTTCTTCTGGACCCAATCCAGCACCCGAAGGCACTCGAGTAAAATCCACATTTCTCTCTCTCTCTCACTCACTCTCTCTCTCTTTCTCACTCTCTCACTCGCTCCCAAGTACACTCACGCACTGCAACTGATCTAACAGAGCTGGTGACAATCAGCACTTTGCAATACCTTCATGGAGACCAGAGAGATGGTCACACTGTCAACAACCTGTCTCTGTCTGTCGGTCTCTCTCTCTCTCTCTCTCTATCTATCTTTACTCTCTCTCTCTCTCTCTCTTGGTAAGTTATACCAGATGGCATTCACTGAAAGAGCAGCTAAATGACAAGGCCAAGCTTCAATCTCCCACCGTGTGCCAAGCTGAGCTGTCTTACACACACGTACACAAGCACGCACACAAAGACGTCAAGGAGTCCTCATGGGACGCTCGAGATGTCTTTTTCTGAGTCCCTCAATCAACACTGTGACAGCTCGATGGCGTTCTGACAAGCTGTGTGCATCAGGGCATATAACCTTACTGGGCTTACAGGGCTTACTGACATCTGTGGGATTCACACTTCTGTTATAACGCACTTAAGACACCTTACGCCGGTCTTATGACCCTCATACTATCGGTTGCTCTGCTTTATCTGGTTGGGTGGCCTTATTTCCAGCTTTAGGTTGAAAAAAAAAAGAAAAAGGAGTAAGGGATGACATCAACTAGCCCTAGCCCCATTGGCTACTGTATATAAGTGCGCACACAGTGCCCCCTCACCAGCCCACTCACCATCTGTGAGCCTATTGGCTTAAATCCATGCCAGTCAACAGTGAGACACAATGGGTTGGCTGGGGAAGGAGGGGCCGAGACCCTGTCATCATCACAACAAGCTGACGACTGATGAATATTAATGGCGGTCGCGAGTGATTCACTGGCTGAATGAATGAAGGGAGTGAGAAGGGGAGAAGGCGAGAAAAGAGGGAGGGAGAGACGCGTGATGATGGTCTTTTTTGGGCGCGGAAGTTGGAATTCATCACAGTGAGCTGGTTGGAATATGTGGGACTTGGCCCCCCAGTGAAACATGCGTACATGCATTGCGTTGTTGCTCACACACAATAGAATGAGTCAAACTTCTCACCACGGTATATATATATCACACTGATAACTACACTTTTACTCATAACCACAATATATATCACACTGATAACTACACTTTTACTCATAACCACAATATATATCACACTGATAACTACACTTTTACTCATAACCACAATATATATCACACTGATAACTACACTTTTACTCATAACCACAATATATATCACACTGATAACTACACTTTTACTCATAACCACAATATATATCACACTGATAACTACACTTTTACTCATAACCACAATATATATCACAATGATAACTACACTTTTACTCATAACCACAATATATATCACACTGATAACTACACTTTTACTCATAACCACAATATATATCACACTGATAACTACACTTTTACTCATAACCACAATATATATCACACTGATAACTACACTTTTACTCATAACCACAATATATATCACACTGATAACTACACTTTTACTCATAACCACAATATATATCACACTGATAACTACACTTTTACTCATAACCACAATATATATCACACTGATAACTACACTTTTACTCATAACCACAATATATATCACAATGATAACTACACTTTTACTCATAACCACAATATATATCACACTGATAACTACACTTTTACTCATAACCACAATATATATCACACTGATAACTACACTTTTACTCATAACCACAATATATATCACACTGATAACTACACTTTTACTCATAACCACAATATATTACACTGATAACTACACTTTTACTAATAACCACAATATATATATCACACTGATAACTACACTTTTACTCATAACCACAATATATATCACACTGATAACTACACTTTTACTCATAACCACAATATATATCACACTGATAACTACACTTTTACTCATAACCACAATATATATCACACTGATAACTACACTTTTACTCATAACCACAATATATATCACACTGATAACTACACTTTTACTCATAACCACAATATATATCACACTGATAACTACACTTTTACTCATAACCACAATATATATCACACTGATAACTACACTTTTACTCATAACCACAATATATATCACACTGATAACTACACTTTTACTCATAACCACAATATATATCACACTGATAACTACACTTTTACTCATAACCACAATATATTACACTGATAACTACACTTTTACTAATAACCACAATATATATATCACACTGATAACTACACTTTTACTCATAACCACAATATATATCACACTGATAACTACACTTTTACTCATAACCACAATATATATCACACTGATAACTACACTTTTACTAATAACCACAATATATATCACACTGATAACTACACTTTTACTCATAACCACAATATATATCACACTGATAACTACACTTTTACTAATAACCACAATATATATCACACTGATAACTACACATTTACTCATAACCACAATATATATCACACTGATAACTACACTTTTACTCATAACCACAATATACATCACACTGATAACTACACTTTTACTCATAACCACAATATATATCACACTGATAACTACACATTTACTCATAACCACAATATATATCACACTGATAACTACACTTTTACTCATAACCACAATATACATCACACTGATAACTACACTTTTACTCATAACCACAATATATATCACACTGATAACTACACTTTTACTCATAACCACAATATATATCACACTGATAACTACACTTTTACTAATAACCACAATATATATCACACTGATAACTACACTTTTACTAATAACCACAATATATATCACACTGATAACTACACTTTTACTCATAACCACAATATATATCACATTGATAACTACACTTTTACTCATAACCACAATATATATCACACTGATAACTACACTTTTACTAATAACCACAATATATATCACACTGATAACTACACTTTTACTCATAACCACAATATATATCACACTGATAACTACACTTTTACTCATAACCACAATATATATCACACTGATAACTAGACTTTTACTAATAACCACAATATATATCACACTGATAACTACACTTTTACTAATAACCACAATATATATCACACTGATAACTACACTTTTACTCATAACCACAATATATATCACACTGATAACTACACTTTTACTCATAACCACAATATATATCACATTGATAACTACACTTTTACTCATAACCACAATATATATCACACTGATAACTACACTTTTACTAATAACCACAATATATATCACACTGATAACTACACTTTTACTCATAACCACAATATATATCACACTGATAACTACACTTTTACTCATAACCACAATATATATCACACTGATAACTACACTTTTACTCATAAACACAATATATATCATACTGATAATTACACTTTTACTCATAACCACAATATATATCATACTGATAACTACACTTTTACTAATAAACACAATATATATCACACTGATAACTTTACCTTTACTAATAACCACAACATATATCACACTGACAACTATACTTTTATTAATAAACACAAAATATATCACACTGATAACTACACTTGTACTAAAAACCACAATATATATCACACTGATGACTACACTTTTACTCTTAACCACAATATATATCACACTGATAACTACACTTTTACTCTTAACCACAATATATATCACAGTGATAATTACACTTTTACTAATAACCACAATATATATCACACTGATAACTACACTTTTACTCATAAACACAATATATATCACACTGATAACTACACTTTTGCTCATAAACACAATATATATCATACTGATAATTACACTTTT
>CM038706.1:5713232-5845732 GCA_021613375.1 Megaleporinus macrocephalus | reverse complement strand
CCTCTTGAGGGTCTCAGTGCGGTTGTTTTCGTCCCCACCCAAGTGCGATTACTGTTTTAACCGGACTAACTAGCCCTATGTGCTAGGGCCCCCATGTGCCAATACAATATAATACAGGCCAATATCACTGGAGTGGTATAACTTATAACAAAAGTCAAAAATGATAACCTGATTTGATCCATTAGCCTGAACTATCACAGAAATTCTCAACTAAACCTTAAGTCAGTGTGTAAACATTAAATAGGAAATACAGTGCAAAGACAATAACAATAAATAGACAATACAATACAAATATGTGCAAACAGAAAACACAATTAGACAATACAATGCAATAGACTATAGACGATTAAGACAATACAACAGAATTAGGTTGTGTAAGGGTATTTAAACACAATTAAACAATGAAACACTGTGTTAAAAGTTCTTGCATACCATGCGAGTCATGTTAAGGGCTATATGATGTACCGGTCACAGATCAGGTAAGGGGGGTGGACCCAAGCGGTGGGAGGAAACCCGTTTGTGTTATTTGCAGAGGTTTTGGTTGCCCGCAAATGGGTTTCCTCCCTGCGCTTGGGCCTCCCCCCTTACCAGAAGAGTAGCCACGGGTGGTGGTTTAGTCTCTGTTTAAATAGGGTCATTGGCAGGTGCTTCCAATGCCCTAATCAACACGGTGCAGCCCCCACCCCAATGTCTGGGGCATCCAGGAGAAATCTGGAAATACACTTTGTTCTTCAAACTGGATCAAGATCAGATCTACTTCTCTCACAATAACATATTCATGATACTTTGTATTGTATGTATGATTATTTACATCTGTTCTAATCAGATCTGCTGTTCTTACTGGTGAACGTCCACTTATTGATCAGATGAAGGGATATGTTTTAATATCGTTACTGTCCAAAGAAAAACATGTATTCTTTTTTTATGTCATATGAACACATCATCTGTTCTTTATCACCTGTGAAATGTTGTAACGAATGGACCAATAGAAACGCTCCAACAACACTTCATTGCATGGAATAAAACCTCTTGACATTAACTTACCATTCTAGAGAGTCACCAGCACAAACTGTGCAGCAGCAGATGAGCTACTGTCTCTGACTTTACATCTACAAGGTGGACCAGCAAGTAGTAGGAGTGTCTAATAGAGTGGACAGTGAGTGGACACAGTGTTTTAACACTCCAGCAGCAGCACTACTGTGTCTGATCCACTCACACCAGCACAACACACACTAACACACCACCACCATGTCAGTGTCACTGCAGTGCTGAGAATGATCCACCTCCTTAATAGTACTGCTCTGTGGTGGTCCTGTGGGGGTCCTGATCATTAAAGAACAGAGTAATAAAGTATACAGAGAATCAGATGAACTACAGTCTGTAAGTGGAGCTCCTGTATGGTCAGTGGAGCTGATTTAATGGGTAGATATTGTAGAATCAGTGATCAGTGTGTATGTGTTATTTCGTATTATAGCAATAAACAAACCACAGACCTTTTAGAAGAGAGACCTCAGCTGAACTGATTTCATTGCTACACTGTTGTTTTGGTTTTATCTGCCAACGTCAATCAATCAATCAATCAATCAATCAATCAATCAATCAATCAATCAACCTTTATTTTATCTCGGAAATACATTGAGGGGTGGCTCTCATTTTCAATGCAGCCGAGCATATACATTTTAAGGGATTGAAAGCAAAATGAGCAATAATAATAATAATAATCTCTTAATAATAATAAAAAATACACATTTTAAATAAACATTTAATATAGATGCATAAAATATAATGTAAAAAATGTAGAAAAATTTAATAAAAGAATATAAAATAAACATAAAATACTTACAACAAATAAGATAATAAAAAGTTAAAATACTAATAAAAATATACTTATTAAAACAATAAAATAAAATAAAATAAAATAAAATAAAATAAAATAAAATAAAAGTAGACAAATGAGATAAAAAGTAAAATCCTAATAGAAAGATATACTCATTTCATGTATTATCATAACATGTATCTGCTAAGTATCTGCTAAGTATCTGCTAAGCATCCCTGGAAACTTCCCTTCACACCCTTTCATTTCTGGAAGAGATGCTTCTCATCACTTCATCCATACTGAGGTGGAATGTCAGAGAGATGCGAGACGTCAGAAATAGAAGCTATTTTTTCACATGGCACCACACTATGCTGCTCACAGCTGGTGTAGACAGCTTAACAAGGATCCTGTAGACCCCAGTGCAGGAACAACCAACGTGCCCCCAACCACACAATGTTTACTTTCAATTAAGAAATATGACGGTGTTATTGGGATGTTTATTTAGCGTTAGGTCTCAAACGAGTTGATGCTCCCCAGTCATGTGTTACTCCACCCACTAGCATCTAATACTGTATGTTTGGTTTGCTGTATAACATTGGACTTAATACAAACACAGTAATATAATATAATAATGTGTCGATGGCAGTAAAGTTATTTATTATGTATGTCAGATGAATACAGGTTGGTTTGCTGACTTCCTGATGAATTAGTTCTATTTTAACAGCAGCGTGTGATGTAATTATTGAAGGACTGTACTGATAAACTAGGTATTGTACAGTGGCTGTACTAAATCTAATCCAGGAGAGATTTAGAAAATTGATTATCTAACAAATCTTATTTGTACTTTTTCTGATCTTAGTGTTCCTGGAAATAACAAACACTTATTATACATCCATCCATCTATCCATCATCTTCCACTTTATCCCACTAGTCGGGGTCACGGGAGGGCTGGAGCCAATCCCAGCATTATCGGGCGAAGGTGGGGTACACCATGGACAGGTCACCAGTCCATCTCATGGCCAGAACACACTCACTCACGCACACACTCACACCTACGGGTAGTTTAGAGTGAGGATCCTAACATACATGTGTTTGGACTGTGGGAGGAAACCGGAGTACCCGGAGGAAATTATGCTATTATATATCATTTTATATAAATATAATTTTATTATTACAGATATAATACTACATAGTCTATTTACTATGTTACCCATTCATGCAGTATGAGGACTATAATCAGATTAGGCACATTCCAGTGTAAATAATAATCCGTATAATGTTTTAAATACTGGTACATGTGAAGTTAAAGCTCAGTGATGACTCTAAATAAATAAAATAATAATATTCATGTTAAAAATAATATTTAACAGTCTGTACACTGTTGAGGAAAATTGTGTTAGTTTTTTTAAGTTATACAGTTTAACTCTGTTCAGTGTTCACTGTTATTTAATGATTTCTTTAGAGATTTTTTCAGTGATGTAATCCACTGAATCACTTATGAATGTTGCATTGCTTGTCACTTTACTACACAGACAGAAAATTACTCATACATAGACACTCATTCCACTCAAAGTCTGAATGTTGGAAGAGGGTCAGAATACTTAACCATGCCCAGTAGATGTTTGATAACCACTTGAATGCCAATAGACTACATAACATTCCAATGCCAAGATTTTAAGCTTCACATAAGATGCATTTTCAATGTCAATGGGTCTTATTGGCGGGGGGGACGTGTCCTACCCAATATCAGAAACAGGTAGATTTGTCCCACCCAAAAATTAAACCACAGAAAAAGCAGAAACTGTTTAAAAACTCTCTGTTTGTTGTTAGCAACTGGCTCTGGTTGTTAGGTGGTCAGGGTCTTTCACTTTGTTAAGGTGTGCGTTGAGAGGTCAGTGATGAGAGCAATGAATAACAACGATGACCATATATACTGTAATAAAACGTCTTTAGTATAATGTGTTGTTATGGTAACAGACTAGGAGAGTTTGGGTTAGCTAATGTTTATATTAACTTTAGTCAGAAAGCACTCTGAAACATAAAGTTACATTACTCTATGACCACGCCCCAAACTGCAGACTGGTACTACACTACATACATAAATAATTAAAATATAATAAATAAAATAAATAAATAAATGAATAAATAAATATATGCCAGCGTTTGAAGTGCTTTCAGTAGTGCAGTATGTAATGTTCCAGAGGGCGCTGTTTGGGACACAGCCTTACTGTCTAACATTAATGTTAGTCTAGTCTAGTCAGGAAACCTCAACTTACATTTATTTATCATTTCATTTCAGTATTATACTCCAAAGAAAATAATATATTTTTTAGTTATATGTGTATATAATCCAGGCATTGTATGTATAATTTAAAAGTTTTCTAACAGCAGTAGCATGTAATGTGTAGTATCTAGTTTAGTTAGTAAAGTGATCTTTAATTGGATTTATCTAATAATAAACAGATGTACAAATAATGTTTATTTATTTATAATTTACTGTAATTCCACAAATGTTTTTCTACGTCACTATACATACAGTGATTTACTACATTACCTACAGTGGAATTATCAATATTTTAGGGGATAGGGTGGGCTTTGATTCATATTAGCAAATGTGTCCTCCCCAATGTCAAACCCACTCCTACGCCCTTGATGTGGCTTCCATTATTTCTGAGTTAAGTTTATTTAAGAGTTAAAAGTTGATCTTTTTTCCCAAATTATCAACATCTTTGTTGAGAAACGTCAAATATTTCCCACCAATCACTGAATAAATGGCAGCCATACCGTGAAAATACTTTGAATTAATAAAAATAAATTAAAAACCACAGAATTTATCAGCACTTAGTGGAATATCGATGCACATGTGCTGTCTCCAATACCATACACGAAGAAGAACATCACTAAAACTAAAAGCATGGATAGAGACTTAAACTCCGAATGAATCATGTTTAATATTATTATTTATTTATATGTGCCTTTTACAACAGATGTGGTTATAATGATTTCCCAAACAGTGTGTGGGCTGTTGAATGAACCCTCTGGCTTAATACATATTTAAAGAAGCCCAAGAACAGCGTACACCTCTATATTCATTGATTCATACAGTTGTAAATGAAATCCTATTTGTGTTGTTGTTGTACTTGTTGTACTATCCGGCGTGGGCCAGAGGAGGGTGGGTTGCCCTGTTTGAATCTGATTCCTCTCAAGGGATTTTTCTTCCCGCTGTCGCCCCTTTGAGTTTCTGTAAAGCTGCTTCGTTACAACAAGATTTTATTCTCTATATCTTGATTTTATTCTCTGTATTTCTGTGTCAGGGTTCCTCAAGAGAATTAGCTCCTTGTCTGTACACATTCCAGCCATCAGAGGTCAGCATCGCCAGAATTCCAGTTTATGCTCTACTTCCTGTCCCTTACACCTGAGCCCTGTCTCCCGGCCATTACCCTACCTTTAAAAAGCCTTTCTTCTCCTTCAGCCTCGTTGAGCATTAACCTGCCTCACGGTTCTTGCTCACCCTGCTCAGGTAATCTCTGGACTTTTTTTTTTGGAGAATGTCTTCTCATGTTTTTCTGTATCTCCGGTTCTATGAATCTCTGGATCGTCGTGCTTTGTGTTTTTGAATCTCTGGATCTTCATGCTTTGTGTTTTTGAATCTCTGGACCTTCGTGCTTTGTGTTTTTGAATCTCTGGACCTTCATGCTTTGTGTTTTTGAATCTCTGGATCTTCGTGCTTTGTGTTTTTGAATCTCTGGACCTTCGTGCTTTGTGTTTTTGAATCTCTGGACCTTCGTGCTTTGTGTTTTTGAATCTCTGGACCTTCGTGCTTTGTGTTTTTGAACCTCTGGATCTTCGTGCTTTGTGTTGTTGAACCTCTGGATCTTCGTGCTTTGTGTTGTTGAACCTCTGGATCTTCACGCTTTGTGTTTTTGAACCTCTGGATCTTCACGCTTTGTGTTTGCAACTGCCAAATGGATCTTCTTCTTATGTCACACAAGCTTCCACCAATTCCTCAGTTTATTTGTTTCTGATCATCACAAATCCTGATTTCAGTTTTATTATTGTTTACTTTTTATAAATAATGTTTGTATCACTACTTCTAACACTCAACATGGCTCAGAATGAACTCTTATGTGTTCACTATTGAGTTTGTAGTCAGGAACATATTTACAAACACTGTTTTTGTTCATGAAGTAAATAAATATGAATTAAAATAATGATTTAAGATTAAAAACAAGATTTTTAATGAACACTTGGATCATTAAATAATGAAATTCTTGAGGTGCTATTAATGTAAAGTGTAAGGGTGCTAGTTTTCTGAAATTGGCTTTGACAGCAGTCTAAGTTAATATAATTTTAAAACTGCCACAAAAATGAAAAAACATGAACGTATAAAGGACGTCAGTATCGTATCTGACTGGTACTCTATCCGGATGCATCAGATATGGTTTGACTGACGAGCGAGGTAAAGGCAAACAAGTGAAATCAAGAGGCTTTTCTTGTCATTCCATCTACGTACAAGTACATAGTGGAGTGAAATTTGGAGTGAAAACCTAAAGGGGGTTGAGAAAAAGAACAGAAAGAAAGAGAAATGTGGTTCTGCGCTGATGCAAGAGATTAACGTCGGCGGTGAACTGAAACTGCGCTGGCTCTGGCCTTCAGCGCGCAGCTCGGAATTCAAGACATCAATAATTTTCATCTGGCTGACGCAGCTAGAATGTACAAACAGATGGACAGACTGGAAAAGTTTGGAGGAAAGAGTTTTGGCCTGTTCCTCCTTACAGGACTGCTTTCAATCTGTTGTGTTGGTCAAGTTTATTTGTGTAGCGCTGTTTACAACAATGTTGTCACAAAGTAGCTTTACAGGAATTTAAAAACATGAAAACATGAAATCACAGCACTTTATCCACTGAGAGCAAGCCAGAGGCAACGCTGGCAAGAACATCTCCCTCAACTGGAGGAAGAAACCTTGAGAGGAACCAGACTCACAAGCAGAAACCCCTCCTCCTCTGGTGGAACAGTATTTACAGTTTATTTAACTAAAGCTGAGCCTGAAGGTAAGAGCTTTAGAAGCTGCACAGGTGCTACATCAGGTGGATGATACAGTGATGCAGTCAAGGATGGAGCAAATGGCACGAATGGAGAGGAGAGCTGGTTGGTGCCAGGTGACAGGGGGGCCCTGGTGGTCAGTCCTTTAACTGTATTGTGTGGGACAGGTGGGCGGTTATTACCTCAGAAAGAGTAAAGAGACAGAGTTAGCTCTGGTTTGGGTTCTCCAGTCAAGTACTGCCTTGGTTTTCGTCAACCACAAGTTCTGCCACAACCCCCCCTCCCTGTGCCACGGAGGCTCCTCTCTCCACCCTGCTACTCCAAGGTCAGTCGTCTCCCAGCTGGTTCATACTCTACGCTCTGAACTGGGAAAGGATTCTTGTAGTGCTCCATGAACGGGAGGTTTGTTCCAGCAAAAGACTTTATGGTTCCCACTCGTGCTTCACGCGGAGCCCCCGCAGGCTTAGGCCAGTCCACTCTGACTCTCCATTGACTTTTGTTGAACTCCCACTCTGACTCTGTTTAGTGTTTGTTAGGATCCCAGCTGCTGCGCTGGACCGGTTGGATTGTTCTCTTAGGAACTCCAGTAAGAGACCATTACAGTGATCAACCCTGACCATTACAGCGATCAACTCTGACCATTACAGTGAAAACACTGACCATTACAGTGATCAACTCTGACCATTACAGCGATCAACTCTGACCATTACAGTGATCAACTCTGACCATTACAGCGAAAACTCTGACCATTACAGTGAAAACTCTGACCATTACAGTGATCAACTCTGACCTTTACAGCGATCAACTCTGACCATTACAGTGATCAACTCTGACCATCACAGTGATCAACCCTGACCATTACAGTGATCAACTCTGACCCTTACAGTGATTAACTCTGACCATTACAGTGATTAACTCTGACCATTACAGTGATCAACTCTGACCATCACAGTGATCAACCCTGACCATCACAGTGATCAACTCTGACCATTACAGTGATTAACTCTGACCATTACAGTGATCAACCCTGACCATCACAGTGATCAACTCTGACCATTACAGTGATTAACTCTGACCATTACAGTGATCAACACTGACCATTACAGTGATCAACCCTGACCATTACAGTGATCAACTTTGACCATCACAGTGATCATACCTGACCATTACAGTGATCAACTCTGACCATTACAGTGATCAACCCTGACCATCACAGTGATCAACCCTGACCATTACAGTGATCAACTCTGACCATTACAGTGATCAACTCTGACCCTTACAGTGATTAACTCTGACCATTACAGTGATCAACTTTGACCATTACAGTGATCAACCCTGACCATTACAGTGATCAACTTTGACCATTACAGTGATCAACCCTGACCATTACAGTGATCAACTTTGACCATTACAGTGATCAACCCTGACCATTACAGTGATCAACTCTGACCCTTACAGTGATTAACTCTGACATTACAGTGATCAACTCTGACCATCACAGTGATCAACCCTGACCATTACAGTGATCAACTCTGACCATTACAGTGATCAACTCTGACCATTACAGTGATCAACTCTGACCCTTACAGTGATTAACTCTGACCATTACAGTGATCAACTTTGACCATTACAGTGATCAACCCTGACCATTACAGTGATCAACTCTGACCATTACAGTGATCAACTCTGACCATTGCAGTGATCAACTCTGACCCTTACAGTGATTAACTCTGACCATTACAGTGATCAACCCTGACCATTACAGTGATCAACTTTGACCATTACAGTGATCAACCCTGACCATTACAGTGATCAACTCTGACCATTACAGTGATCAACTCTGACCCTTACAGTGATTAACTCTGACCATTACAGTGATCAACCCTGACCATTACAGTGATCAACTTTGACCATTACAGTGATCAACCCTTACCATTACAGTGATCAACTCTGACCATCACAGTGATCAACCCTGACCATTACAGTGATCAACTCTGACCCTTACAGTGATCAACACTGACCATTACAGCGAAAACTCTGACCATCACAGTGATCAACCCTGACCATTACAGTGATCAACACTGACCATTACAGCGAAAACTCTGACCATCACAGTGATCTACTCTGACCATTACAGGTTTCTGCTCTGATCATTACAGTGATCAACTCTGACCATTACAGCGAAAACTCTGACCATTACAGCTAAAACTCTGACCATTACAGTGATTAACTCTGACCATTACAGCGAAAACTCTGACCATTACAGTGATTAACTCTGACCATTACAGCGAAAACTCTGACCATTACAGTGATTAACTCTGACCATTACAGTGATTAACTCTGACCATCACAGTGAGTCTGCTGTAAGGTAACATGTTCAATTAGAAAAGCAAAGGCCCTAGGACTGACCCTTGTGGTACCCCACATGAAACATCACATTTTCTTGATGAATAACTTCCTAGTCAAAAGTATGTGACACAATATTTCTATTCAGTTAAGATCCAGACTTGAATCAATCGTTCCAACATAAAACATTCCTTCTGCGTCAACCTTTCTTTGTAGACTAGCTGGTGTTTTTCAGTCATTGCCAAAAAAAGTCAATTTCAGTCAGGTTCAGTTGGATGCCGTCACACCAGAATTCATAGCTGATGGCAACTGAGCTGGTTCAATAGTGGTAACAGAGCCCCAAACTATAATACTGCTACCACCATGTTTCAAAGTAACGCAATGTTCTCTTATTTGGTTTCATCTCATCTCTCATTTAAGATCCATCTTCACATTATCCGTCCACATGACTTTACTTCAGTAGTCTCCCGACTCATTAAGGTGGTCTTCAGAAGACATTCAGAAACTTTTTCCCTGGAGAGCAGTGTTTTTCTCCTGGCTATTATTCCATACGTACTATTCTTGTCCAGCGTTCGTCAGATTGTTGAGTCATGAACACTGACCTGTGTAAGAGGGGCCTGCAGATTCAGGGGCAGATTTAGTGATTCTGGCGCCCACGGCAACGACAGGAATGAGGCCCCTAGATGCACTTTTTATGTAAGATGCAACTCTCTGCACTGCAAGCATTTATGCAAAAGCTGACATGCCTACTATATAATCATTTTTGGATTGTTGTAAGAATGATCTAAAATTATTTTACATATTTTAGACATCTTATTATAGGTATTATTATTAGTAGTATAGGTATTATTATTATTATTATTATTAGTAGTAGTAGTAGTAGTAGTAGTAGTAGTAGTAGTAGTAGTAGTATAGGTATTATTATTATTATTATTATTAGTAGTAGTAGTAGTAGTAGTAGTAGTAGTAGTATAGCTATTATTATTATTAGTAGTTGTAGTATTATAGCTATTATTATTATAAGTAGTAGTAGTAGTATTATAGCTATTAGTAGTGGTAGTAGTAGTAGTATAGGTATTATTATTATTAGTAGTAGTAGTAGTAGTATTATAGCTATTATTAGTAGTAGTAGTATAGGTATTATTATTACTGTTATTATTCTTATTCTTATTCTTCTTCTTATTATTATTATTAGTAGTAGTAGTAGTAGTATAGGTATTATTATTATTAGTAGTACTATTATTATTCTTCTTATTATTATTATTAGTAGTAGTAGTAGTAGTAGTATTATAGCTCTTATTATTAGTAGGAGTAATAGTATTATAGGTTTTATTTGTAGTAGTAGTAGTAGTAGTAGTATTATAGTTATTATTATTAGTAGTAGTAGTAGTATAGGTATTATTATTATTATTATTATTATTATTATTATTATTAGTAGTAGTAGTAGTATTATAGGTTGTATCATTAGTAGTAGTATAGGTATTATTATTATTATTATTATTATTAGTAGTAGTAGTAGTAGTAGTAGTGGTATAAGTATTATTATTAGTAGTAGTATAGGTATTATTATTAGTAGTAGTAGTAGTATAGCTCTTATTATTAGTAGGAGTAATAGTATTATAGGTTTTATTATTAGTAGTATTATAGGTATTATTATTATTAGTAGTAGTAGTATATAGGTATTATTCTTATTTTTTTCTTCTTCTTCTTTTATTATTATTATTAGTTGGCATATGCATTATCAGTATTAGTATTATAGCTATTATTAGTAGTAATAGAAGTAGTATTATAGGTATTATTAGTAGTAGTATTATAGGTATTATTATTAGTAGTAGTATAGGTATTATTATTAGTAGTAGTATATAGGTATTATTCTTATTTTTTTCTTCTTCTTCTTTTATGATTATTATTAGTTGGCATATGTATTATCAGTATTAGTATTATAGCTATTATTATTTCTGAGTGTTAATTCCATTGCAGTTTAAGAAAAGCAATTGGTAACATGTAACAAATTATTTTTGGAGTAATTAGTGGTTTGTAACTAAAATACAGGTTTTTGTGAGGTCCATTTCACAAAGTAAATAAAACCAACTGCACCAACTGAGCACTTCAGCTTTAGGGTTTTATTTCATTTTATTTTTTTTTTAATTCATCGCTCTTTGTTTACACATTGGTACTGTCATTTGTTCCTGTGCAATTCCTTCCATTCTTCTATAGGCTGCTGTCACTGTTCCATAAACAGAATTAGCCCCAGTTTAGGAGAGTGTTTAGGAGAGTGTTTAGGAGAGTGTTCATGGGAATGTTTAACCGTTCTTCCAGAAGCACATTAGTGAGGTCAGACACTGATGTTGGATGAGAAGGCCTGACTCACAGTCTCTGCTCTAATTCATCCTAAAGGTGTTCTATCAGGTTGAGGTCAGGACTTGCAAGTTCTTCCACACCAAACTCACTCCTCCATGTCTTTATGGAGCTGCTTCGTACACTGGTGGGCAGTCATATTGGAACAGGTAGAGGCCGTCCACAACCGTTCCCACAAAGTTGATTATATGCTTGGTTTTATACACCTGTGGCCATGGAAGCGATTGGAACACCTAAATTCAGTGATTTAGATGGGTGTTGCCACATTTTGGATAAAGGTTGACTTTAAGTTATCAAGATTGGTTTCTGAGAAGGTGCCCATTCTGTTGTTAAATGACTTTCCTGGAATTACTGCAATTACGGCTGGGCTCACTGCTGCCAAGAACATGGTTGCAACTCAATGGAAACTACCCCACTCTCTCTCTATCAGAGCTTGGTCTGTGTCCCTGATAGGGATAATATACATGGAGCTCTCAACAGCTTGAATTAACAGAGCTAATGAAGCTAAAGTCAGTACCTGGTATAATGCAATTGATACTCTGAAAAGCATGTTGTGAACAGTCCAGTTGCATTGTCCTGTGTAAGGTGTGTGTTTGTGTATGGTGTGTGTTGAGAATGTTCAATAAATAAAAAAAATTGGATTACAAAAAAAATGATTTGGATGGGTGAGTAAATATTTGTGGCAATATAGGCTGTGTCTCAAATCCTAGTGAGCTCCTACATAGGCAACATTTTACCTCATAGTATGCGCTCCTGACATGTAGACTGTCCCAATTCTTACATACCTTAAACATACTGTCTACTGAGGAACCTTATTTACACCTGATTTTAAAGAAGCATTGAAAGCTTCCTCAGCTGCTAAAACAATCCCATGATGCAACACAGGCTAATCTAGGAGCAGTGAAGTGGTTTTAAAATGTGAGTTATTTTGATTCTCTCTGGAGTTTTAATGTGTTTCTGGTCATATAATCACACAAAACAGTTTTTTATTATCAACTCTGTAACGAGTCCTTCACCATTTACACTTTTATATTCCAGACATTAGCATTTATGCCAGCGTATAATTAAGCCTCGGGCTATTGTTTTGGAGGCCTGCTGGTAGCTTAGCAACCAGCTAAACCACGGGTCGCGTGCTGCAGTGGGCGGGAACAAGCCGTGATGCAGTCTCTCTCTAACTAGAGTCTCAGTAATCTGTTTTATGAGGAGAGATGAGGAGAGAACGCTGCTACTTACACAACTGCTACCTAGACAGCCTACTTAGACACTCACTAGGGTTTGAGACACATCCATAAGTGTATATAGTCTACTAGTGTTTGATCTTGGTCTCTTAACTAGTTGATCTGTAAACCCATATCGCTGCACAACAGACATCTACAGTGTACATGTACATATTTTAGGACTGAACAATAGAAGCTTTTCTTAATCCTTATTGAAACATTGGCAGTAATCGATATGATTGACCCAACAAATGTAAATAATTCAGGTGAAATCAAAGCGCTGGGCAATTTTAAGGTATAGGCAAGACGTGTAGTACTAGAACTGTGATATGGTACTTTGAGCCCTACTTTTATTCTAACATGCTGGTGGGATTTTGCTGCTCCCATGCATATCTGGTAGGCTCCATTTCTAAGGCTCTGGGATGCGAGCCAAGCACAGTAAGAGCCATTATCTCCAGATTGAGAGAACTTGATGGTAAACAGTGATGAATCTTCCCAGAAGTGATCAGCTTGTAACAGATCCTCCAAGAAACCAGCAGTGACGTATCCAGGAATTCACTAATGACAGTTTACCGAACTGTAGGCCTCGCTCACCTCAGATGTGGCCACTGTACTTCCTGATTCCATCATTAGCTAAACTTGTGTCTATAAGAGAGTTACAAGGAGAATAAACTCTGGTAACCAAGAGAAGGCTCATACATTCGCCCAAAAAACTCCTAACGTTCCACAAGAAGAACACCAGACAGTAAAACATGGTGGTGGTAGTGTGCTTTGCTGCTTCAGTGCCTGAGCAACTTGTTATAAAAGCGAGTCCTGATGTAGTGGTCAGCACGGTGAAGTGGTGAGTACGGTGGTGTAGTGGTCAGTACTGTGGTGTAGAGGTTAGTACGGTGGTGTAGTGGTTATTATGGTGGTGTAGTGGTTATTATGGTGGTGTATTGGTTAGTATGGTGGTGTAGTGGTTATTATGGTGGTGTAGTGGTTAGTACGGTGGTGTAGTGGTTATTATGGTGGTGTAGTGGTTAGTACGGTGGTGTAGTGGTTAGTATGGTGGTATAGTGGTTAGTATGGTGGTGTAGTGGTTAGTAGGGTGGTGTAGTGGTTAATATGGTGGTGTAGTGGTTAGTATGGTGGTGTAGTGGTTAGTACGGTGGTGTACTGGTTAGTACGGTGGTGTAGTGGTTAGTATGGTGGTGTAGTGGTTATTATGGTGGTGTATTGGTTAGTATGGTGGTGTAGTGGTTATTATGGTGGTGTAGTGGTTAGTACGGTGGTGTAGTGGTTAGCACGGTGGTGTAGTGGTTAGCATGTTGGTGTAGTGGTTAGTATGGTGGTGTAGTGGTTAGTATGGTGGTGTAGTGATTAGTACGGTGGTGTAGTGGTTAGTATGGTGGTGTGGTGGTTATTATGGTGGTGTAGTGGTTAGTATGGTGGTGTAGTGGTCAGTACTGTGGTGTAGAGGTTAGTACGGTGGTGTAGTGGTCAGCACGGTGGTGTAGTGGTTAGCACGTTGGTGTAGTGGTTAGTACGGTGGTGTAGTGGTTATCACGGTGGTGTAGTGGTTAGTATGGTGGTGTAGTGATTAGTACGGTGGTGTAGTGGTTAGTATGGTGGTGTGGTGGTTAGTACGGTGGTGTAGTGGTCAGTACGGTGGTGTAGTGATTAGTACGGTGGTGTAGTGGTCAGTATGGTGGTGTAGTGGTTAGTACGGTGGTGTAGTGGTCAGTACGGTGGTGTAGTGGTTAGTATGGTGGTGTAGTGGTTAGTATGGTGGTGTAGTGATTAGTACGGTGGTGTAGTGGTCAGTACAGTGGTGTAGTGATTAGTACGGTGGTGTAGTGGTTAGTATGGTGGTGTAGTGGTTAGTATGGTGGTATAGTGGTCAGTATGGTGGTGTAGTGGTTAGTAGGGTGGTGTAGTGGTCAGTATGGTGGTGTAGTGGTTAGTATGGTGGTGTAGTGGTCAGTATGGTGGTGTAGTGGTCAGCACGGTGGTGTAGTGGTCAGTATGGTGGTGTAGTGGTTAGTATGGTGGTGTAGTGGTCAGTATGGTGGTGTAGTGGTCAGTATGGTGGTGTAGTGGTTAGTATGGTGGTGTAGTGGTCAGTATGGTGGTGTAGTGGTTAGTATGGTGGTGTAGTGGTCAGTATGGTGGTGTAGTGGTCAGCACGGTGGTGTAGTGGTCAGTATGGTGGTGTAGTGGTTAGTAGGGTGGTGTAGTGGTTAGTATGGTGGTGTAGTGGTTAGTATGGTGGTGTAGTGGTCAGTATGGTGGTGTAGTGGTTAGTAGGGTGGTGTAGTGGTCAGTATGGTGGTGTAGTGGTTAGTATGGTGGTGTAGTGGTCAGTATGGTGGTGTAGTGGTTAGTAGGGTGGTGTAGTGGTCAGTATGGTGGTGTAGTGGTTAGTATGGTGGTGTAGTGGTCAGTATGGTGGTGTAGTGGTTAGTATGGTGGTGTAGTGGTTAGTATGGTGGTGTAGTGGTTAGTATGGTGGTGTAGTAGTTAGTATGGTGGTGTAGTGGTTAGTATGGTGGTGTAGTGGTCAGTATGGTGGTGTAGTGGTTAGTATGGTGGTGTAGTGGTTAGTATGGTGGTGTAGTGGTTAGTATGGTGGTGTAGTGGTTAGTATGGTGGTGTAGTGGTCAGTATGGTGGTGTAGTGGTTAGTATGGTGGTGTAGTGGTTATTATGGTGGTGTAGTAGTTAGTATGGTGGTGTAGTAGTTAGTATGGTGGTGTAGTGGTCAGTATGGTGGTGTAGTGGTTAGTATGGTGGTGTAGTGGTTAGTATGGTGGTGTAGTGGTTAGTATGGTGGTGTAGTGGTTAGTACGGTGGTGTAGTGGTTAGTACGGTGGTGTAGTGGTCAGTATGGTGGTGTAGTAGTTAGTATGGTGGTGTAGTGGTCAGTATGGTGGTGTAGTGGTCAGCACTGTCTCCTCACAGTAAGATGATCTGGGTTGGATTCCCGGTCTGGGTGGTTCTGTGTGGAGTGTGTATGTTCTCTCTGTGTTTGAGTGGGTTCCTCTGGTTACTCCGGTTTCCTCCCACAGTCCAAACACATGTATGTTAGGATCCTCACTCTAAACTGCTTGTAGGTGTGCATGAGTGTGTGTTGGCCATGGTGTACTCTGCCTTTGCCCGATGATGCTGGGATTGGCTCCAGCTCCCCCTGTAAGTGGAAGATAATGAATGGATGGATGAATGTTTTTTCTTGGTTGATATGGGAGTTGCAAAACCTTTTATCGCTTCATAAATAAAACAATAATTTAAACACTTTGTTTTGTGTTTCTGCATAAACGTCTTATCTTATATTACATGATGTATGAAGGTCTGAAACCATGTAGTAACAAATACACAAGAGGATTTGGGCAAATCCTTGTTCAGAGCACTGTATGTGTGTTAGACATCAGTCTTGTTTTGTGTTGTTTTTTGTTCGTGTGCAGCATAAGTAAACTTTCTCTGCAACACAATTGCGAGTCGGAAGCCTAGCTGGGCATATTCTGCATTAACACAACAACTACAAGGTCTGGAGAAACTTTTGGAGTAAACCTTGTACTGAGTCTTACTATTCTCTCAAAAAAGCGGCTTTATATTTCTCAACCCGCTATGTTTAGATTTCATTTACACAAGGTCGGCCTGTCAAAGGGCTTTAAATGGCAACCCTGCCACTACACAGTGTTGGTGCAGGCAAGGCTGGAGAATTCTGCTGCTATTTTTTTCAGCCTCGCTGTTCTGCTGCTTCTCTAAACCAATTATTCTGTGTGTGTGCCACTCTCGTCAGCGCCAGTGAGCTTCAGTTTCCAGATTCAGTTTTCGTGAAAGCAGAATTTCCTAGTTTATAATTTGCATCACAACTTATTAATTTGTTGTTTAGGACAGACACCTACAGTTTTGGTAACCATTAGCCGAGTTGTTAGTATCAAAACTGTGTTTTCTGTTGTTATGCAACAGACCGGGAGAGACGCTCTTGGATGAAACTAGGTTAAAGTGTTTCAGTGCAAAAAGAAAAAATTCAAAAACAGAGTCAAGACACAGCTCAGTAAACTCAGTGGATTATATATATATATATATAGTATATGCCCAATCAGCCATAACATTTAAATCCATCTTTCCTTGTATCTACATACACTGACCATATAGGAGCTACACTTACAGACTGTAGTTCATCTGATTCTCTGTATACTCTGTCAACCCTTTCACCCTGTTCCTCAATGATCAAGACCCCCAGAGGACCACCACAGAGCATATATTATTTGGGTGGTGGGTCATTCTCAGCTCTGCTGTGACACCTAACTACCTTGTTGCTGGTCCACCTTGTAGATGTAAAGTCAGAGACAGTAGCTCATCTGCTGTTGCACAGTTTGTGTTCCTCTAGTTCTTCATCAGTGGACACAGGACGCCGCCCACAGGACACTGCTGTCTGGATAGTTTTGGTTGGTGGATGATTCTCAGTCCACTGTGACTGTGACACTGAGGTGTTTAAACACTCCAGCAGCAGCACTGCTGTGTCTGATCCACTCACACCAGCACACCACACACTAACACACCACCACCACGTCAGGGTCACTGCAGTGCTGAGAATGACCTACCTGCTCTGTGGTGGTCCTGTGGGTGTCCTGACCATTAAAGAACAAGATAAAAGGTCAATAATGTAATGATAACACACTAACACACTTAGGCAGAGTGAAGGAAGGTGACCGGATAATGTAGGACGGGTATAATCTGAGGTTTGCTTCCTGTCATAGCACTTCAACCGACCCAACAGAGAGACAGCAGCCATCAGATTTAAAAGGGAACTCCACAATTTCCTGCATAATTCATTACTTTAGATGGAAAGTCATTCCGAGTTTGCCGTGAAATGCTTAGTTCTGGAGAAACTTACCGTGTCGGCTGAGTATTGCTCACAGTGGACGTGATAGGAACCTGACGTCAGAGGGATATGATGGCTTTTTAAGCTCCCTCACAAAAGCTTTTCATGAATGTCCTGCCCGACGTCTGAGACAATGTTTGATAATAGTTTTGAGGTGAGGTTTATATGGGATCTGGAAAGCAAAACTTATTTGTTTATCATCATTTAATCTTCATTGTTAATGCCTGATCACCTGAGGACACATGCTTCAGGACATCTATGCCAGCAGGGTGAAGAATCATGCTGGCAAAACTACAGCTGACCCCTCTCATCCTGGACATCACATCTTCCAGACACTTCCCTCTGGCAGAAGACTCGGGACCATCAAGACTAGAACAACCAGACATGCTGACAGCTTTTTCCCCAGAGCTGCTACTCTTATTAACCACAGTGGTCACCCTGCACTTCAAATTCAAACTCATACCTGAACTGAATCTCACTGTATTACAGGAACTCCTTTATAACATACTGCTTATTTGCACAGCTGTACAGATTCTGTAGATAACAGCTCCTATAATATACATCTACTCACTTGTGTAGAATATCCTACACATATAAGCACAGATTTTAATATATATCTGTTCAGCAAAGCATCTTCACACTCGTTAGCACCTTTTCTAGCTCTTTATTACTTCTTATTCTTTATCCTATTTATAGTATCTTATTGTGCCTTTCCCTTAGTGTCATATTGTTTATACATGTCTGCCTCACCAAGACAAATTCCTTGCATGCGTGACATAAAATAAAAATAGTTTGGTAGTTTTGGATTGTAAATTAAACGGCTGTGTTTGTGTTGTGACCTCTGGTTCCCATCACCACCACTGTAATGAAATCTGAAGTTTCTCCACCATTCATTACTTCAAATCAAAATCCAGGCAAGAGTCAAAAACTGGACCGTACAAACAGCCAGGTGACCAAAACAATGGAGATACAAAACAGCAGTTCAGAGCAAGGGTCAAAAACGAGATCAGCCAAAGATGTACCTGTAGACACACGCTCAGTAAGACCGCAGGCAAGATTGGCAAGACTTAACCAAAAACCCAACAAACAGTCAGGTCTATATAGTCCAGATAAGCTTGTAAACAGGTGTGTGGAGTTAGGAATCTGGTGACAAGGATCTGGGAAGCTGGCTCTGATACCTCCCAGACTGGTCCCAAGGGTCCTGAGTACATACAGTAACAATCTATATCTGAGTTTGAGTAGATAGAATAAGAGTGTTTTATTGATTCATTGGCGTGTCTCATTACACTGCAGTGTTGAACGCTTTGGAAAGCATTTGGATGTGAATTTTTGATTAGTGTTTTTTTATTAGTACTTGAGACTGTAAAACATTACTTTTTTTGATGCCAGGCCATATTTTCTATACGTTTTAGCACCAAAACCCAATGAGAAATAGTTTTTATTTGCTTACTTGCATGGGTGAAAGGATAAAATCAACCTGGACTGGACTCTATGTGTCCATGTTGTAGGCCTACAAAGTCAGCAAAAGGTCAGCAAAAACACAAACAAGAGCAACATGAACACTAAAGTCCAAAAGCAAGGGGCAAAAGAGAAACCAAACACCAGGCAAGAGTCAAAAACTGGACCGTACAAACAGCCAGGTGACCAAAACAATGGAGATACAAAACAGCAGTTCAGAGCAAGGGTCAAAAATGAGATCAGCCAAAGATGTAGACACATGTTCTGTAGACTTAACCAAAGGTTAAGTTACTGAAGGTGTTTGTACAGAAGGTCAGTATCTGCAGATCTAAGATCAGCAGCTGGAACATAAACAGAGAGACGTTCTGTGATGTAGCAGGTTCTAGATTATTTAGTGTTTATAGATTAGTACAGAAGTTTAAAGATTGTTCTAAAAGATACAGGTCGCCATTGCAGCTCTTTTAAAACATGACTGATCTGAGATCTGTTTAGTGTTTGTTAGGATCCCAGCTGCTGCGTTCTGGACCAGCTGGACTGTTTTCTTAGGAACTCCAGTAAGAAACCATTACAGTGATCAACTCTGACCATTACAGTGATCAACACTGACCATTACGGTGATCAACACTGACCATTACAGTGATCAACTCGGACCATTACAGAGATCAACTCTGACCATTACAGTGATCAACACTGACCATTACAGTGATCAACACTGACCATTACAGTGATCAACTCTGACCATTACAGTGATCAACTCTGACCATTGCAGTGATCAACTCGGACCATTACAGAGATCAACTCTGACCATTGCAGTGATCAACATTGGCCATTACAGAGATCAACTCTGACCATTACACTGATTTATTCTGACTATTACAGTGATCAACTCTGACTATTACATTGATCAACTCTGACCATTACAGTCATCAACTCTAACCATTACAGTGATCAACTCTGACCATTACAGTGATCAACTCTGACTATTACATTGATCAACTCTGACCATTACAGTCATCAACTCTGACCATTACAGAGATCAACTCTGACCAATACAGTGATCAACTCTGACCATTACAGTGATCAACTCTGACCATTACGGTGATCAACTCTGACCATTACAGTGATCAACTCTGACCATTACAGCGATCTACTCTGACCATTACAGTGATCAACTCTGACCAATACAGTGATCAACTCTGACCATTACGGTGATCAACTCTGACCATTACAGTGATCAACTCTGACCATTACAGCGATCTACTCTGACAGGTCTATATGGTCCAGGTAAGCCTGTAAACAGGTGTGTGGAGTTAGGAATCTGGTGATGAGGATCTGGGAAGCTGGTTCTGATATCTCCCAGACTGGTAGGGATACGTCCCAGGGGTCCTGAATACATACAGTAATAATCTATATCTGAGTTTGAGTAGATAGAATAAGAGTGTTGTATTGATTTATTGGCGTGTCTCATTACACTGCAGTGTTGAACAAGCATTTGGATGTGAATTTTTAATTACTGTTTTTTTTAATTAGCACTTGAGACTGTAACACAGTCATTTTGTTGTGCCAGACCACATTTGTTATACATTATAGCACCAAAGCCTCCTGCAAATTAGCATTCATTTGCTTACTCACATGGGTGAAAAGATGAAATCAACCTGGAGTGTATTAGATTCACTGTGTATCCATGTTGTAGGCCTACAAGGTGTCATTGCTGGTTACTCAGCAGGTCATGAACTGACTTTTTAAAGCTGGCAGGCTCTGCGAGCTGATATCATAAAGAATCTTTCATTTTCATTTGATTTCTTTATTTTTTTGGCTTCGAAAATGTGCCTCAGTGGGCGGCTGACTTCGCCAGGCCCGGCTGCGGGTTTGCAAATGACTGCTTATGATTTTGGACATGTACACCGATCAGCCATAACATTACAACCACCTCCTTGTATCTACACACACTGTCCACTGTACCAGCTCCACTGACCATATAGGAGCTCCACTTACAGACTGTAGTTCATCTGATTCTCTGTATACTTTATTACTCTGTTCTTTAATGATCAGGACCCCCACAGGACCACCACAGAGCAGCCACTATTAGGGACACTGCAGTGACACTGGCGTGGTGTTAGTGTGTGTTGTGCTGGTGTGAGCGGATCAGACACAGCAGTGCTGCTGCTGGAGTGTTTAAACACTGTGTCCACTCACTGTCCACTCTATTAGACACTCCTACTACTTGCTGGTCCACCTTGTAGATGTAAAGTCAGAGACAGTAGCTCATCTACTGCTGCTCAGTTTGTGTTCCTCTAGTTCTTCATCAGTGGACACAGGACGCCGCCCACAGGACACTGCTGTCTGGATAGTTTTGGTTGGTGGACGATTCTCAGTCCAGCAGTGACACTGAGCACTGCTGTGTCTGATCCACTCACACCAGCACAACACACACTAACACACCACAACCACGTCAGTGTCACTGCAGTGCTGAGAATGATCCACCTCCCTAATAGTATCTGCTCTGCGGTGGTCCTGTGGGGGTCCTGATCATTAAAAAACAGAGTAATAAAGTATACAGAGAATCAGATGAACTACAGTCTGTAAGTGTAGCTCCTATATGGTCAGTGGAGCTGTATGGAGTGAATGTGTGTAAGTGTGAGTGTGTGTGTGGAGTGGTGGGTGGTTTGGGGGGCAGTTCTGTCTGCTGATAAAGTCATGGCAAATGTGGGCTTCAGTTGTTTTGTGTCGTCGCTTGTGTAGTTCATTGTGAGCGTAGGGGCGCGCTCCCCTTCTTCACGCATCTGGGAATGGCTAATAATAACCCTTCGCCAGACAGCGGAGGACGGGAAAACATAAATGGGTGAAACGTCATTCCTTCTTTCGCACTCCTCCCCTGCCAATCCTTCCATTCTCAATACAGACTCATCCCCATTCATGAAACATTCATTACACTACGACACATTTACATGAGCAAGTCATCCATCCCACCACCTCCCCTCCTGTTGTTTTTAACGTATATGCCTATTTATAGTGTATTATAGCATATACTTTGGTAATTGCGAATGTTTTGCTATAAAAAGTGACCATGTTTCACTCTGTCTATCAATATCACTCTTCTTTTATTCTAACACTGAACCTTGGAAAGACAAAAAGGATGTTCCCAGTGAAATAACAGCACAGTACAACTATTCAAAAAGTATAGAGAGATGTTTATAATCATGTATTAAAAGTGACTCTGAGCTGGACTGTGTAATAGAAGCTGAACTGAGCTCCACAGTTTAGAAGCAGAAGAGCTGAAAGAGTCTCTCCAGGTTCTCTGTATGTTACTGAAGGTGTTTGTACAGAAGGTCAGTATCTGCAGATCTAAGATCAGCAGCTGGAACATAAACAGAGAGACGTTCTAGATTATTTAGAGTTTATAGACGAGTACAGAAGTTTAAAGTCTGTTCTAAAAGATACAGGTAGTCAGTGCAGCTCTTTAAAACTGGACTGATCTGAGATCTGTTTAGTGTTTGTTAGGATCCCAGCTGCTGCGTTCTGGACCAGTTGGACTGTTTTCTTAGAAACTCCAGTAAGAGACCATTACAGTGATCAACTCTGACCATTACAGTGATCAACTCTGACCATTACAGTGATCAACTCTGACTATTACAGTGATCAACTCTGACTATTACAGTGATCAACTCTATTACAGTGATCAACTCTGACCATTACAGTGATCAACTCTGACCATTACAGTGATCAACTCTGACCATTACAGTCATCAACTCTGACCATTACAGTGATCAACTCTGACCATTACAGTCATCAACTCTGACTATTACAGTGATCAACTCTATTACAGTGATCAACTCTGACTATCACAGTGACCAACTCTGACTATCACAGTGACCAACTCTGACTATTACAGTGATCAACTCTGACCATTACAGTGACCAACTCTGACTATCACAGTGACCAACTCTGACTATTACAGTGATCAACTCTGACCATTACAGTGATCAACTCTGACCATTACAGTGACCAACTCTGACTATTACAGCGATCAACTCTGACTATTACAGTGATCAACTCTGACTATTACAGTGACCAACTCTGACTATTACAGTGACCAACTCTGACCATTACAGCGATCAGATCTGACCATTACAGTGACCAACTCTGACCATTACAGTGATCAACTCTGACTATTACAGTGACCAACTCTGACCATTACAGTGACCAACTCTGACTATTACAGTGACCAACTCTGACCATTACAGTGATCAACTCTGACCATTACTGTGATCAACTCTGACCATCACAGTGATCAACTCTGACCATCACAGTGACCAACTCTGACTATTACAGTGATCAACTCTGACTATTACAGTGACCAACTCTGACTATTACAGTGATCAACTCTGACTATTACAGTGATCAACTCTGACCATTACAGTGATCAACTCTGACTATTACAGTGACCAACTCTTACTATTACAGTTATCAACTCTGACCATTACTGTGATCAACTCTGACCATCACAGTGATCAACTCTGACCATCACAGTGATCAACTCTGACCATCACAGTGATCAACTCTGCTGTAACAGACATATGAATGAGTTTTTCTGTCATTTTTTTTTACATTTTAGGTGAACAAATTTATGATTACCAGAAAGAACAGAAATGTATAATTGAGTGTCATCAGCATAGCCATGAAAACTGATATCATGTGTCCTAATGTCATAGCCTAGAGGTAACATGTACACACAGAAAAACAAAGGCCCTAGAACTGACCCTTGTGGGACTCAAGACGAGTAATTTTCCAGCAAAACTAAGAACTGACTCTTCATTACGATTTAAACCATTGTAGGCCGACCCAGAATTCAAGACAGTGGATTAGCATCTTGTGATCAACAGTATCAAAAGTCGTACTAAGATCCAATAAGACCAGCACTGAGACTGAGGTCACTGACTACATGAACCAATGCTGTTTCTGTAGCATAGTTAGAATAAAAACCTGATTAAAACGTCTCATATAACTGGTCCACATTTCAAGACTTATACGTTTATTAGTTTTAAAATGGGCCTAAAATAATCTGGTACTGAAGGATCCATGCTACTCTTTTTTATTAGAGGCTTCAGCAAAGCTGCACTGCAATAGTTTACTATAGTTTGAAAAAGTTAAGTCTTTATTTTAAACACTATCAAAAACCCTGTTAAGGACTGAAGTAAGAACAGAGCCACAAATCACAAGTGGACAAACTTAATTTAATTTCTTAATAACAGCTGCTCCTGATTATTGAGAAAATGTCATTACTGTCATTAAGCTGCTTACATTATCTGAGTTAACCAATATAAAGTTGCTCCTGCAGGGCTGTTGTGGGAGCAGTCATGGGCTGGAGGTTAAGGAACCGGTCTTGTGATCTCCTGATCCGCCCTTAAACAAGGCACCTAACTATCCAACTGCTTCCACTGTGAATAGGGCTTCCCACTCCTGTGGGGAAGCGTACTCACTGCCTAGTGTGTGTGCTTCACTGCACAGATAGGTTAAATGTTAAGGTCAAATTCTTCTATATGTAAACACAATTGATATAAGCGATATAAGGACTGCCAAATCTCCTGCACATCTCCTGCTGTCCCGCCAAACTTCAATTTCACCAACAATTCCATCCATGTACATTAAGTTCATTGCTGGATCCAAGTATCCAAACATACAAGCAGGTTGCTGATTGAATGATGGCAGGTGATTTATATGACTGATTGGTTACAATACAATAGAGAGAGGCTCCGCCCACTATACCATGTGTGGGTGACGAGACTCACTTTGTTGTTGGGAGTTTCTCGGCTACCTGGAACTATAGATGAGTTGATAAAGAGGAAACGTTACGTGACCAGTTAAGTAACTTAACTATGTGTTAAAACGCTGCGATCCATACTTGGAATTCTGAAACTTCTGACTTTTACTGGAATATAATGTGATGCTCCCCAAATTCCAGTTTGGACACTCAAACAGTCGTCACACTGCACTGTAACGGGTGTCTGTTTTCCATCTGCAGTGTCAATGGAGTGATTTATGCTGAACAGGTAGATAAAAGTGTTTGGGGTGGTTGTGGTAGTCTAGCGTGTCTAGTGTGTGCTATACTGAGAGCGTGAATGACTGAATGGTGAAGGACTTGAGGGTCTCACTGGATAGATCATGTGGTTAGAATTAGTAGAAACAAGAAAAGAAACCTCATCCTCACTGGCTCAACTTTGCATCTCTCCAAATCTCCTTCCAACAAATTCCTCAAAGTTGGCCGTCCTGGTAATATTTAGAATTTCTTATGCTACACAGTTGAATCACATTATTATGACCACCAGCTAATATCCAGAGTGACTGTCCTGTGCAGCACAGAAAGCAGCTAGATGAACCGGGAGACTCAATAAGGTCCTGGTAGGTGGTCACAGGTATCTGGAGCCATGCTGACTGCAGTGCATCCCACAGCTGCTGGAGGGAGCGTGGAGGAGGATCCATAGAGCCAACACAGACATCCAGGTGGTCCCACAGATGCTCAATTAGGTTCATGTCTGGGGAAATAGAGGTTCAGGGTAGTACTTGGAAGTCTTGGTTAGCTTATCCAACCAGTGTGGGACATTTCTAGTCGTGTGACGTGTCGCATTGTCTTGCTGGAAGATCCCATCCGCCCCAGAGAAGATAATCAGCATGTATGGTGTACGTGATCTGCAAGGATGGATTCAGACCCAAATGTGTTTAAAGTGTCTTCCACATGGAAGAGTTGGTCCAGAGAATGCCACAAAAACATTCCCCAGACCAGAATGCTCACATCTTTGCACTAGGAACTAGGACTGGTCATAATAATGTGACTTGACTGTGTAGATATCATATTGTAAACTATGGTGGATAACAGAAGACCAGGCATATGCTGGAATGTACTGTTGAGTCTTTAATGAGGATTTAAAGGCCAGTTTTACTTTCACGCCTGTAAGTCGTTTGTCATCAAGTCTTTATTCCTCATCCCTCCGTCTTTATGCTCCGTACTTAACACCCGCTCTTGCCCACCTTTTCTCCTCTCATCCTTCTTCCCCCTTTCCCTCTTCCTCCTACTGGTCTATTTTTGCATGTCTTTGTCTGGGGGGAGTGGAGGGATCTCTGCTAGTCAGAAATAGACTGGGACAGACGCGGTGTTGGGTCCCAGGATGCTCATTGATCTCAAATCAGTGCTCTCAAGATGGCCGCCTGGACGATGAGTCATCCCCCTCGACTCATTTCATTCATCTGCCTTCCAGTCTGTCTGCTCCTCAGACCCCCCACCCTATTCGCGGCTTGTTTCTCCATCTCGCTTTGTGGGTGTCTAAGCAGGTGGGGAACGATTGAATCTGAAGACCTGTGACTGCTTTCACTGAACACTGAGCTAAGCCTTGGTTCCCCACCGTCACACAATAACTGCTTTTATTAGCATTGCGTCCTGAAGTCAGCCAAAGTTCAGCCCGAGGCCTTGAAGTTACAGCAAACTGATGAACATGATCAGACTTTTAATGGAAAGATGTTCTACTGCGTGAGTCATTCATTCTAGTGTCTGACCAATCGCTAGTACTACTGAGACAACACCCTTTTGGGCAGCTGAGGATTCCTGCAGGATATATAACAGCTTCTTGCTTATTACACTGCCCTCTAGTGGTCACATTGTACAACTGCAGAGTTTAGTGTCCATCACTATCAATTCACCAACTTTTACTCTTTATAACTGTTTCTTTATTGACCGGACATCTCAGATTGTACCATGTTGAACCTGTAGCCTTGTTCAGTAAAGATTAGCCACATGAATACAAGCACATTAGGTTAAAAAACCAAGCTTCAAGTAAACCCAATAACTTAAGTGGGACAAAACAGGTAATAACTGCAGTACAACTTCATAGTGCATCTCACATCCAGCATAGGAACTTTGGCTAGGACTTGTTTTGTTGGTTGGGTCTCTACTCTTCTCTTTTTGGAAAAGCTCTGGTATGAAATAACATGTTTTTACAGATAATGCACACAAAGAAATTTAATACATCACACATAATTAACATTCTTCTTTAATGCAAGCAACTGGATTCTTATTTCGTCAATAAATGCCATTACATGAATTTAAGCTTAGACCACTTTATTGAATAAAGTGATGATGCTACTAAGGTGAACTTTTGCAAAATGTAATTACAGACTAATTAAAATTTAATAATATTATAGTAGTGCAAAAAAATATGTTTATGTAGAGAATCCTGCCAACTCAGAACCAGAAATCGCATTTACAACAATATATTTACTGTTCAGTAAACCTATATATATATATATATATATATATATATATATATATATATATATATATATATATATACATATATATATATACACACACACACACACACACACACACACACACACACACACACACACACACATATATATATATATACACACACACACACACACACACACACACACACACACACACACACACATATATATTCTTTTTAAAAAAATATATGGTGTTTTATGTTTAACTTTATTGTCATTGTGCGGGTACAAAGCCAATGAAATGCAGTTAGCATCCAACCAGAAGTGCAAAATACATTATTATTTACATAAAGTGCAAAACAGAAATGACTAACAGTTTGAGATTATTGTAGATGTGGTGGTATATAAATAAATATATAGAATGTAGGTGTACACAGAATAAGATATAAGGGGGTAGTATATAAAATAGAATAGAAATTAATTTATATATATATTAAATAAAAATATTCACACAGTATTAATACAGTAAGTAGTGCTCTCACTTACTTTCCAAGCCTCTCCTTGTGGAAACAACCCAGTATTATTATCAGTTCTCATCTAATACCTGCTTTGACTGCTCAGTACTTCATTAAGCTAAATCAAGATTACTGCTGAAGGAACTGAATACATTTATACAATGTCTGGGGCGTCTAGGAGAAATCTGGAACTACACTTTGTTCTTCAAACTGGAGCTCAAGATCTGATCTACTTCTCTCACAATAAGATATTCATGTTACTTTGTATTGTATGTCTGATTATTTACATCTGTTCTAATCAGATCTGCTGTTCTTACTGGTGATAAAAATGGAGATCTCATAAGCTGCTTCATAAAGGGTAGAATCAGGTTTCTCATGATGTGGACAAAAGCATTGTATTGTAGTCTTTGAGTCTTTCAGGGAGTGACCTTTGTTGTTTTAAATGTTATTGTCTTGATCTGTTTATATTTTTGGATGACCACAGCAGTCATTCTCCTCCTGTGCAGTAAAGAAGGTATGTTTCTCACATCTGCACAGCAAAACCACTAAACTGTGCATGACAGACGTCAGGACTCAGCTATGTGGCGTCTCTGGACTGAAACTAAAGAAGCTCTCTATGCTGTGTGTTATCGTTAAAGCTGAAAGCTGCATTGAACCTCTCGAATTATGAACAGCTGCTGCCGTCTTGTGGTCACTGTGGGAACTTTGTCTTTGTCTTATGGTTTCATCTCCTTTTGAAATACAAATTTCTCTTTGCCATTATAGAGTAAAAGGTCATACACCCATCTAGAAGGAAGAGGCCAGATTTCTGATCTACAGTTTTATGATGGGAAAATCAAAAGAATCCTCTAATTGTAAACTTCGAGTTTGAAGGAATGACCTAAAGGAGGAAATATCTGAGGAAGAAAGGTGTGTGAAGGCCCATACGCCAACGCTAAATACTAATTTAAAACTTCTTCAATACAAATGGCTAGGCAGGTGGTACACCATCCAGACTACACCGAATTAACTCAAATATTCCAGATACTTGTATTAAATGCAATGGAAAAATAACACATTTTATTCCTTACTTAGCTTACTGATGGAAGATGGAAAATTTAACAATGTGTACTTTGATGTGGTGTAAATATAGTTAACCTGGACTTGGACACGACTGCAATGTAAAGTGAGTTGTAAAGGTCACGTACGCACTTTATTTTTTCTTTTTTTTCTTACTTTCTTTCGTTACGTTCTGATGTGTGCTGTTGTTAAGTTGTAAACTGTCTTTATGACCATTGCTCAAATTTCTTCCATCATCTTAAAAAAAATCTAATAAAGATATTGATTAAAAAAACATACATCTCCTACACACAGAGTAAAGAGAGAGAGAACCACAGTGTACAAGAAGAAATGACCCTGCCTTATTCAATTCGGTACATATGTACACATTCCATTATAGCCAAGGCGGGTAATGGGTTGAGCAGCTATCAGTATAGTACATCTAAAGGAAGTCATGGACCAGATCAGGTACAAGTGATCACTAACAACAAGCGGTTAACCGTCTGTAGACCGTATCATATTACTTACAAAGCAGACTGGGGTGTCGTCACAGTTCTTTTGGAGTGGACCACCACACCCTGGACCTCAGCCTGATATTTAAACATCATTTGTCCAGCATAACAAATGTACTACATGAGAGGACACAAGCTGGACAAGCAGGTTCCCCATGGAGAGATGACCAAGGCTACATATGTGAAGGCAGCAGTTCGGAGAGATACGTACAGGTAAGTATATTGCCGTTATGGTCCTTGGTTATTAACTATATGCTACTTATACAGCAGAAAGTGATTACAGTTAAAATCAGCTCCACTGACCATATAGGAGCTCCACTTACAGACTGTAGTTCATCTGATTCTCTGTATACTTTATTACTCTGTTCTTTAATGATCAGGACCCCCACAGGACCACCACAGAGCAGCTACTATTAGGGAGATGGTTCGTTTTCAGCACTGCAGTGAGTTGTTTAAACACTGTGTCCACTCACTGTCCACTCTATTAGACACTCCTACTACTTGCTGGTCCACCTTGTAGATGTAAAGTCAGAGACAGTAGCTCATCTGCTGCTGCACAGTTTGTGTTCCTCTAGTTCTTCATCAGTGGACACAGGACGCCGCCCACAGGACACTGCTGTCTGGATAGTTTTGGTTGGTGGACGATTCTCAGTCCAGCAGTGACACTGAGGTGTTTAAACACTCCAGCAGCAGCACTGCTGTGTCTGATCCACTCACACCAGCACAACACACACTAAAACACCACCACCATGTCAGTGTCACTGCAGGGCTAAGAATCATCCACTAGCCCAATAGTATCTGCTCTGTGGTGGTCCTGTGGGGGTCCTGATCATTAAAGAACAGAGTAATAAAGTATACAGAGAATCAGATGAACTACAGTCTGTAAGTGTAGCTCCTGTATGGTCAGTGGAGCTGATATAATGGACAGTGAGTGTAGATACGAGGAGGTGGTTTTAATGTTATGACTGATCGGTATAAGGTGGCGCGCTACAGAGAGTGAAATCTCACTCCAGATAGTGATAAACTTGCAGTGTTACTATGACACTGAATAATGTTATAATGTTATATACTACACACACCACTGTTGTTCATAATTAACACTTCAGGGCATTTAACACTCTTGGTGTTGATTGTACTCCAATGCTAGAGGCCCTATAACACTTCCACAGCCCCTTCGGAGTGAGTAACATTATCACTTCAGTGTTTACACTGATGGCTTTACTGTGCAGATACAAGAAACACACACTTATAACCACATCGATGGTGAATGGGTGTGTAGGCCTTCCAAACCAGGACAGATAAAGACAACAACAGTCAAACAAATACTGCTACTTCTGTCTAAGTCAGTGTAAATATATAAATCAAAGAAAACAACACGAATGAAACACAACACACTGTTGTATCGGTGTACTTAACTATATCTATCATTGGAGAGAGAGAGGACTAAGATGCTAACAGAGATTCTAAGGTAAAGACAGAAGGCCTGACCCGATCAGAACAAGCTACAAACTATTCCAAACAGTGCCATCTCTACCTAATAAGCAACAAAAGTAGCTGTGTAGGGTCCCGGCAGCCCCCTAACTAGGGTTATTATTGCACCATTCTGTTGCCTAAGATGCTTGAGTGAGGTGGGAAAGCAACATGTTAACCACATCTCAAAACAATAACATACGCATATAGAGAAAACTAGAGTAGGTGGTGATGTTAGGCCATTGACTTTAGCTTGTAGTTGTAGTAGATATTGGGGTCTAATAATGAAGCAGGTTTAATTCATGGTGTGTTCAACTCGAAAGTGGGAAGTTTGGGCTTAGACTTAAGTCAGTTTTGACCCTCATGTGTCCTACAAAGCCACAAACTGGGATACACATGAAGATGTCCATAAAAGCAAATGATGATAATAACAAATTAGCAGCCAACCAGTAGTGATATTAGTAATAACTTGTTGTTGTATTTCGTCACTGTCCAAAGAAAACCATGTATCTTGATTTTTATTTTTCTGCATTATTTGAATACGACAGATGTCTTTTATATTGTTGTAAAATTTCATAATGGTTGGACCAATAGAAATGCTCCAAAGTCTATTGGAATAAACCCCCTTTTCCATTAACTTGCCTTGAAAAGTATAGAATGTTGTTCCCTCTCCTGTAAAGTTACTACTTTGGAGGTATAGTGTAGAAATAAAGAAAGTTGTTTTAACTTTAAAGGTTAGTGTCCAGGCTGCCCTTAAATTTAGATTTATTTTAACTTGAAATAATAAGTTTTTGACCATAAAACACAAATTCTTGTCCTTTTAACTTACTATTTAAATTCGATGACCTCAAAATTTTAAGGCAGTACAGATACAAACCTGTTTAAGTTCTTTTATTTTCAGTGTACATGTTTTTATTTGGATGGTAATGATTTACCTTCTATAAAACTGTTAACGTTATTATTAATATTATAGTAAAAACTGACCTCCATGTCTGTCGTTATGTTAACATACAGACAATGAACAACGAAAAGCAAATATCATTTAAATGTGTATAGAATTGGTTCTTTATTAATGTGGATGGTGTAAAGCTGTCATTTGATCTGCAATACACTGAGTTCAGAGTTGACAACCCCGTCCAGACTTTCAGAGTATAAATTCCAAGCCGAGGCGACGTTTCCTTTGATTCGTCCTGTAGTCAGACTTATGAGCTTCAGCCAAATGCAGCATAAGTTTCAGCTTCACAAAACCAAAGAAACACTTCATTTATTTTACAACAGCGGTTCACTGCCTTGTCTGTTTATCCAGGATTAGATACTCGGGTTGGGATTAATCCTCGTGTACATACACATGAAAGCCTGACGTTTATAATAACAGCCCATCACATAAAACAAGAGGAGTCACCATAGAGGATTATATCACATAAACATGTAAAAAGTACTTTAATCTTCAGGCACCAGGGCTAAGCTTAAAGTTAGTAAGTAAAAAATAGGCTTAATTTGAAGGTTTAATTTGAATTGTAACCTATTAGAACCTTAAATTAATTGCAATTAACCAGTTTATATATATATATATATATATATATATATATATATATATATATATATATATATATATATATATATATATATATACACTACCGCTCAAAAGTTTAGGATCACTTTAGAATTTCATTTCATGCAATTTTCATGCAATTCACAAACAATATTGTCCATTTCACAATTAATGTAAGTGTATCAGATGATTTTTAAAGAATAAAAATGTTTGTATTAAAGTCTATTTTTGTATAGAGGCTTATTTAGCATATAGTTCTATTATCAGTAATTCTCAGTCCTCTGTCTAAATCTCCTGGTACGGCCGCCAATCCAAGTTAAGGATGTTATTGGACTAATTGGTTGTTAGGACACTCTTGCTCAATTGTGATGCACAGCTGAAAAACATTCTACTAATAAGTGAGTATAAAAGGGAGAACAACATTCTAGGTTAGTTTAGTATCTGAAGATCAGCAGTTGATGGCTTGCTGACCGACTCACAATGACCAGAAAGAAACAACTTTCTTTAGAGACCCGTCAGTCCATTGTTGTGTTAAGGAAGAAGATACTCCATTAAAACAAGAACATTTCACTGTGATCCCAAACTTTTGAGCAGTTGTCACCCAGTCACAAGTACAAGTACAAGAGCCGGCGAAATTTAGCCATCACCATGTCTGTACATACAAATACAAATTAAGGGTGTAGAGATGGGAGGGGAAACAGGACAGGAAGACAGGGAATGTGAAAAATAAAGAGGGATACATGGGGGAGGGAGAAAAAAAAAGAGACTGTGCTCCCAGTATATATATATATATATATATATATATATATATATATATATATATATATATATATATATATATATATATATATATAATAAACTTGTCTTTGCCATTGTTATTACATAACGCATTGTGCAGTATACTACAAGTAGCGTTCTCCATTATAGAATATAGATAAGAAAAGTAAATGCTAAATGGAAGCCATAGTTGGTGGAAACTGACACTCCATAAATAATTATACGAGTAATTCCAGTCTGTAGTAGTTTTATATATTTGTAGTTTTATATCTGTCTGCAAAAATAACTTTCTAGACCACCACTACTAAAGTACAATTTATTTTAAAAATGATCTACAACATCCATTAGAAATACAGTACTGTGCCAATTGTAAGCACTTGGGGACGTTACTATTTTTAAAAAGCTATTGTTCCAGACTAAAAGATTTGATTTTACTTCGCAAAACACTTTTCTTACATATATAAACAGTTTTAATACAGTAAGTAGTACTTTTACATATGTCAGTGTGTTTTCAACCCTTTAAAGCTTCTCCTTCTATAAACAACCCAGTATTATTATCAGTTCTCATCTAATACCTGCTTTGACTGCTCAGTACTTCATTAAGATAAATCAAGATTACTGCTGAAGGAACTGAACACATTCATACAATGTCTGGGGCGTCCAGGAGAAATCTGGAACCTAACTTTGTTCTTCAAACTGGATCAAGATCTGATCTACTTCTCTCACAATAACATATTCATACAGGTACAGGTAAACTGTAACACTACCTTCACCTACCTGTGTACAGGTAAACTGTAACACTACCTTCACCTACCTGTGTACAGGTAAACTGTAACACTACCTTCACCAACCTGTGTACAGGTAAACTGTAACACTACCTTCACCTACCTGTGTACAGGTAAACTGTAACACTACCTTCACCTACCTGTGTACAGGTAAACTGTAACACTACCTTCACCTACCTGTGTACAGATAAACTGTAACACTACCTTCACCTACCTGTGTACAGGTAAACTGTAACACTACCTTCACCTACCTGTGTACAGATAAACTGTAACACTACCTTCACCTACCTGTGTACAGATAAACTGTAACACTACCTTCACCTACCTGTGTACAGATAAACTGTAACACTACCTTCACCTACCTGTGTACAGGTAAACTGTAACACTACCTTCATCTACCTGTGTACAGGTAAACTGTAACACTACCTTCACCTACCTGTGTACAGGTAAACTGTAACACTACCTTCATCTACCTGTGTACAGGTAAACTATAACACTACCTTCACCTACCTGTGTACAGGTAAACTGTAACACTACCTTCATCTACCTGTGTACAGGTAAACTATAACACTACCTTCACCTACCTGTGTACAGGTAAACTGTAGGTCTCTCTGGATAAGAGTGTCTGCCAAATGGCTTAAATGCAAATGAGCCAAAATGTTGTAGGTCTTGTAACAGTGTGTGGAGCACGACTTAACTGGTTTAAATCAATAGTGATTAGAAAGTGTCCTACAATGTCCTGCCTCTCTGTCCAGTAACTAACTGGAGCACTGTGGTGGTAATGGGTGGTGGGTGGTAATGATGCAGTGGGTATAAACTGGTTAAATGGTGTGTAAACACTGAATAAATACATTATACGTGTAGTTCTATGAGCCAAGCTGCATCACCCTCTTGTAGAACCTTATGGTGGAAAAGGCTCACCATGAAACAATGAATGCCAAGAATTGAGGCCACTTGCTTTTCACAGTCCCCAGAATCGTTTTCCCCAGAATCTGGTTGATGTGGAGGTACTTAGGCCCACCTTTTAATTCTCAAGAAGAGTCCCAGCCACTCCCATTATACACAAGTCACATTATTATGACCACCAGCTAATATCCAGAGTATCCGCCATGTGCAACACGGGCAGCAGCTAGACGGACTGGGAGACTCAGTAAGGTCCTGGTAGGTGGTCACAGGTATCTGGAGGTATCATGCTGACTGCAGTGCATCCCACAGCTGCTGGAGGGAGTGTGAAGGATGATCCATGGAGCCAACACCACCATCCAGGTGGTCCCACAGATGCTCAACTGGGTTCACGCCTGGTGAATTAGGGCTCCAGGGTAGTACTTGGAGGTCTTGCTCAGCTCAGATCTTCCAACCAATATGGGACATGTGACATGTAGCATTGTCTTGCTGGAAGATCCCATCCACCTCAGGGAAGACAGTCAGCATGCATGGTGTATGTGATCTGCAAGGATGGATTCAGACCCAAATGGGTTGAGTTGTTCAAGAGAACGCCACCAAAATCCCCAGACCACAACACTGCCACCTACGAAGTGGCCCTAATAATGTGACTCGACTGTGTATAACAGTCTCCGTCGGCATGCGCCAGTCTTCTGGAAGGCCTTTGAAATGTGTAGGCCTAAAACACATAACACCGACTCCCTCTTAGAGCAAATCTGCTCTCACTGTCTTTGTCTTCATCATAATATTTGTTTGGCGACTAATCGTTTTAATTTGTCCGGGCATCTGTCCGTCATTACCCATCCTGCTTTGTGTGTTTTCCATCCCATCTCTGTAGATTTGTGTTGTTTGGGATCCGGGAGGTGGTGCGACAGATGTTGGTCAGCTTTGCGGGGATATTGGAGTGGGTGTGGGTGCGGGTGGGCTTATCTGCAGAACTCCTGCTGTCTCTCTAATCCCTGGCGTAAGCATGTTCACAGACACACACTCACACAAACAAGCCACAGCAGCGTCCTTTACTATGTCAGTGTGTCAGATTTATACCCTATTGATTTTTTTTGGTATAATTGACTGCAGTGTGGGTTAAAAAACACAAGGTGTGTGTGGGGGGGTGTCAGGATTTCCTGCTATTATGGCTATTATTCAGCTCCAGTGTTCTCCCACCTACATCACCTTTGGTGGGCAGGTGTGGGGTTGATTCATTTTATGAAGCAGATCACTGGTGTAGACTGGCGAGTTCATAACCTCGTCCAGTGCTCTTTCTTATTGGTCCCAGTGATCCGATTGATCGACGTTCGCCGCAAATGGGATTAGAGGAGGCGGGTAATCTGCGGCAGCTCGTGGAGCTGAAGGCTGCGCCGTGGAAAAACCGAAAAATGCATTGGCTTTAAACGAGAACGCGTAGCCAGCTTTGTGCTAACTTCAGCGCTGTGAAGCAAACGAACGGGTTGCGTGTTGAAGTGAGCTGTCGTTAAACAACAAAAAAGAAAAACTACAGCGGTGGCGCTTTGATTTGCTTCACTTGAGAGGCTTGTTCACTCACAGTGAGCTCCTATATTTACTCGCTGGGCTTTGTGGCTACACGTTAGCTCGCAGGCTAGCCACTTCGCACAGGCGTTGAGAGACCATCCCGAAGAATCAAAACGAGAGATTAAGTCATTTTTCCTAATCTTCTTGAGAGGATATTCAGCGCCATTTGCCGTGCTGTGATGGGCAAGAGTTGACAGGTAGGTCACTAGCGTTGTTTGTGTTGTTATTTTTTAACTGAGTCTGAAAATGGGCGAATGTGTTAACGTTAGCTCGGCTAATGTGCTACGTTAGCAGCCACACAGCTCGCGAAGCTGGTAGGATAACGCTTCAGCTAGAGAGTTAGTTAAATTTTGTTGTTATTATTATAGCTTTGGTGTCTTTGTGTTATTGTTTTGATACGATTACTTCCCCCTACAACATTTATTTTAATGCTAAACCGTAGGGAGATGCGGCCACCCGGGAGCCTGTAACGTTATGTGCGGAATGGGTTGGTACTACCGACGTGACAAACTGAACTGTTTTAAAGAATAAATCCGTTTTTAACTCACTGACCACTTCAGTAAAATGGAGTACATATCCATACCACATGGAATAGAGCTTCTTTGGTTGATTTTACCTCAGATTTTACCTCAGAAGTGTTAGATTTTTACTAGCTACCAAGGTGGCTAACCGGCTAACGCTACATAGCTGCTTGTGCTTTCTACTTATTGACCCACTTATGGACTCGTACGTTTTGCTTCTACTATTTATGACTTATTTTCACGTTGCCCACCAAAATGAGCCTTGGTTGTAAATCATGGTTCGTCGTTAACCCTCAGCGCCAAGCCTAAAATATGGCTTGCTTGCCGTTAGCTGGGTAATGCTAAGTGGTTTTGGCAGCTGGCTAGCTGGGCTGTCACCGGCGGTGAATCCGCTGCAGCTCGTTTGATTAACGCCCCTCTATATCATCTAAACACGGAAAATGTGGACGGCACGTTTCACAAATAGCCGTTTTTCGTCGATACCGTCAAAAAATGTGGCAGCGGATAGATTTTATGTGGCGCTTGGGTTTGTGTGGCTTCCCCACCCTAAAAAAATGGGCCACGTTTACTCATCGGTGTCTGGCTGAGCGCTAAGCCGGAGACAGCGCGGTGAAGGCGGCGGCAGACAGAGCGCGGATTCGCTCCGGGCCCTGCTGCTCAGAGCTGCAGCGAAACACACCCAAAAAAGCCCCAGACACACGCACACGGTGTCAACCGTGCAGCGCTCACTGGCAACCCACATGCTTCGTACGCTCCGTATAAAAGATATAACAGTTTCAACCGATTGATGTTCCTTCGAACGAGTCATTATTTGATTCACGCTATTTTTTATAAACCTATCTGGCCAGATGTTTGGTTCATTGGAGCAACGCTGGCGCAGCCTGGGCAGATCCTGTTATCTGCAAACAGCTGGAGAGATAATTCCAAAATGTATGTAATCATGGGCAAAACGTCTGAAAGAAAAAGTGCAGCTTTGAAATCAGTACACACCCAGCCTGCTCTACCTAAAGTGTCTGAAGCAGCCACTGAAACCAAACCAGTGTTTGGTGGTGCTGCTGCTGTGTCAATGTGGCAGCATCTGCTTCTGTTCCTCTTCTCAAGGTTCACCCAAAGCTGTCAGCCTTCAGCACACATGCACGCTCCTTAATGAGGTGTGTTGAAACCCACCGGCTAGAAAGATATGGGTCTCAGAAGGTGTGAAATAGACAAACCCATGCATCATTACCAACACCAGCCACTATAACGTTTAGCAAGTCCAGTTTTGGTTTGTCACCACAGGAAGACTGACATGACTTGAAGTGCTCAAGCAACAAAGAGGTGTAGCCCATTGGGGTGGGGGGGGAAATGGTGGAATGGCTTACTCCGCTCTCGTATTTTCATTAGTAGGTCAATGAGGAAGTGATTTTTTGGACAGAAACAGAGGAACTAATCAGTAATTTGTTATGCATTGTCACCCATTTGCACATGCTGGTAATTGCTCCCTAATGCTCTTACCAAAAAGCTTTGTATGTACCCTTTGTGGGCTGCTTAGTACGTTTATACAACATATTGCCTGTGTTATTTTTGCGCTTAAGTGGATAATAATTGTGGTTAGCATCACCTTCAATGTGATATTAAGAAAGGTAAATATTATACATTTTTATTCAATGTATATAAAAGAGCATTACCCCACAGAGCTGCTGAGCTGGAATATATATCTATATACATACAGTGAAGTACATCATGTGCCATTAGATGTCTCAGATTTGTCTGTACATCTATAGATATTGTATAGCCATATGAAAGATTTTATGTTTGGAAAAAAATTGTATTTGGCCGTACTAGTCTCCAGGATTTTGTTTTATAGTTGCGGTTCCTATTTTCATTTGAGTAGAAAAATACCTACTAGGAGGGTAATTGCCAGGAATTTATTGCATATAATTAAGTTGAAAAAGTCTAGCTATAGAAAAATTATAGTGGAAGCGAAGAGTTTGAGTCAGTCAAGGAAGCTTATGGCATTTACCACATGATTGTGCATGGTTTAAACAGTTTGTATAAATATAATCTCAGCTTTTGATCCGCAGGCTGAGTTTGTGTAGAGCGAAGATAATGAATGGAGAGGTGTGAAGAAGGAAGGAGACAGATGAAGAGGGATTAAATGTAGGTCATTACGAGGTGTCTAGGGATGACCTTTAGCACAGATAAACAGTTTATGAGAAACGGAATATGTTCTTCACTGTAAAAAATGTCTTTTCAGACCAGGTCCTTTCAAACCAGTGATTATCACAGTGATTTACTACTATAGTATTATTGCACTGTTTATATTTGCACTGCCTATTACTGTACTGCTCTTATCTGCACAATTAGTTACTGTACATACTGTATATAAACCCATGGTACATGTTTTTTGTCCTGCATACTTACTGTCTTACATATGCTGTTCCCACAGTAAATTACCTTTTTTTATTATTTTCTTTGCTCACTATGTATTTATGCATATTATATTTACTTTTGTAACCACTCCATAACCTATTATCATACATACTGTAACCACAGTATCTCTGTCATGGTTACTTCCTGCACTTGTATGTAAATAATACTGTGTTTTGCACTTCTGGTTAGATGCTAACAGCAGTTCCTTGGCCGTGTACCTGAATCAAATGTAATCTAATAGCTTGGATGTCCATTGTTGGATTTTGAGTATGAAAACCAAGTTAGTCATGAATTAAAAAATGGAGTGTAGTTAATTATAGATCAGTCGTTCCCAACACTCGTCCTGGAGGACTCCCTGCTCTGCACGTTTTTGTGCTTTCCTTACAAAACAGTTTCCAGTTAGTTGGATCAGGTGTGTTGGGAATGGGGGAAATGTTTGAAATGCAGTGGGTCGTTCAGGACCAGGGTTGGGAACCACCGAGTCAGATAGTTGTAGTATTAACACAATCAATAAAAATATGTCAAATACGAGTAGAATTATTAACAAAATCTGTTTGTGTTGCTGCCCACTTATTCACTTATATTTATGTTTAGATGCAGTACCAACACAAAGCAGATAATTTAGCTGTGTATTTTTTATAGTTGGACTGGAACTATAAAAATTGTATTATATTTAATATGAATTCTTGTAACATGTCCTGTTTTCAGGATAAGGTGTGTGTATGTATAATTGTGATTGAACTACAGTGAAGTGGATCATGGGCCATTAGATGCCTCAGATTTGTCTATATGTATGTTGGTACTTGTCTATATGTCTATGTCCATTGTATAGTCATATGAAAGATTTTGTTCTTCTGTCCTGTTTTCATTTTAATAGAAAAATGCCTAATAAGGCATTATACCAGGAATTTATTGCATGTAATTAAGTTGAATTGTGTGCTACAATCATTGATTAAGTTAAATGGGAGTTTTACTTGCTGTAGCAATAAAACAATCCCTTTGTGGCCAGAGCATGGACACACAATGTTGACTCATCGCTGTCTTTATTTATTTTATTGTGATATAAAACATGGAGAATTGCTTGTAATTTGAGTGACACCACAGCAATTTAGAACAGTAAAGCTCATATCACGGCCAAGCAATCATGTCAATAGTACCTGGAAAAAGTGTCTTATAGCCAGACTGTTGTCGTTCTGAGATCATAAAAGGTATAAACAGTCAATGACTTCCAAATCAAGGTTACTTTGATCAGAGGTATTGATCCATACCAAACAGTAACAGCACTGGAGCGAGAAGCATGCAGTTTGCTAGATAATCGTGTAATTATTTCATCTTCAGAAGCTTTATTGATTCAGTATACCATTAATCTTTGTAATTACCAAGTAATTAATAGTTGCATATCTGTTTTTGATGGGGTTAATCCGTGTTATCTGCTTTCATTGTCTAACTAAAGCATAGATGTATAATTAGGTCTCAGAAGTCAGTCATTAATCAGTGTTAATGATCAGTCATGAACAATTCTCAACACTCCAGATACAGATTTCATCATAACTGTGTACTTGTGATAAAATGATGAGAGCAGACTTTGTTGTAGGGAGACAGCTGAAGGTTTTTGTTGTTTATTCTTGCTATGGAGAGATTTTTCCTTCACTGGGTCAGCTCTGTAGCCTCTGTCTCCTCACAGTGTCCAACAGCTATTGTGTTGCTGTTTTACTAAGGCAATGAACATGTATATAATTATTATATTATTATATAATTAGTTAATATTGGTGTGCAAATGGTGGTAGCTGTCTTCACCTTCATCACCATGTTGACCTGGTATGTCAACAATATGGCAACAAATGTTGGCTGTCCATTGTTGGATTTTGAGTATGAAAACCAAGTTAGTCATGAATTTAAAAATGGAGTGTAGTTAATTATAGATCAGTGGTTCCCAACACTCGTCCCGGAGGACTCCCTGCTCTGCACATTTTTGTGCTTTCCTTACAAAACACAGCCTGTATTCAGGATGGACTTACCAGTTAGTTGGGTCAGGTGTGTTGGGAATAGGGAAAACATTGAAATGTTTGAAATGCAGCGGACCAGGGTTTGGAATTCAGGACCAGGGTTTGGAACCACTGAGTTAAATAGTTGTAATATTAACACAATTAATAAAAGTATAATACGAGTAGCATTATTTACAAACACTTGTTTATTTCACTTATTTTGGTATAAAGGTTGAGATGTTTAGATGCAGTGACAACCCAAAGCAGTGTTTACAGTTATTTTAGAATGTCTTTAGAACTTATAATCACAAATTCAAAGAGAAGTTATTAAAACTTTCATAGTTGGACTGGCTTTACATGACATTACAGAGAAATTGTATCATATTTAATATGAATTCTTGTGTCCTGCAGTTAGGATAGACTGAGTGTGTGAATGTCTAATTGTCATCAAACTACAGTGAAGTGGATCATGTGCCATTAGTATACCTGTATGTCTATAGGTATTGTATAGTCATATGAAAGATTTTGTGTTTGTGTTTAAGTGTACTAGTCTCCAGGATTTTGTACTATAGTTTGTATATTTCTGGCCTGTTTTCATGTGAATAGAAAAATATCTAATAAGAGGGTCTTCACCAGCAATTTATTGCATGTGATTAATCTGGCTTGTGTGCTACAGTCATTCAGTAAGTTAAATCAGTGCACTGTTTCACGCGGAGAACTTTTACTCAGTGGTCAGGTGACATGAAAAAAATGTGATCTGATGGTGTGGATTGCCAAATTGAAGAGAGAGAGAGGAAATAGTGAGAGGAGAACAGAAGAGAAAAACAAACAAAGTGCCCAGTTTGGGACTTTAAGCTGAAAACAAACTAAAGCTCTGTACAGTGTGTCTACTGTAAAAGCTGTCCGTCTGCACGTCCAGTCCACAGAGTGGAACCCACACACAGTAGTGTTAGCTTTTAGTGCATTTAGAACAAACACCCCTTACACACCCTCTTGCCTCACAGTGACAACAAAATATCAGGTGGTGTTGTAGCAATAGGAGCCTAAAATGCACCAAATCCAACACAGCGGGTATATTCAGTTTAGTTTGTTTGTAGTAAGTCAGGTCAGCAAGAGTAGGACAAGCTTCAGCATAGTATTAACATACAGTAGCCAGTGTTGTGAATATATATATAGTGTGATATGTAGGTCCGGTAATACATTTCAATAACAGTAATTTTTCAAATGTTTTCTTTAAAATCTTCCTATATGCAACGTAAGCAATACACATTTTAGATTAAGAGACCCTCTCTCATTCTATCTTATATATTTACTGTTGTTCTTCAATAAAGCACAAATATTTTTATCTGATTACCTGATTAATTGAAGAAATAATTGAAAGAATGGTTGGTTTATTGAAATAATCGATAGCTACAGCTTTTATCCAGAGTGACAGAGATGCTGGGATTTGCTATGAAGTCACAGGAGCCTGCGTCCCTACCACAGCAACCTATGTAGATGGTTGGTGATGTCTGGACACGCAGTCCAATCTGGTCACGGAGCCAGTCATCTGAAAAGATATGATTAGAGAAACAGATCCGGTTTGTCTTTAATCTAGCTTAGTTTATAGCTTAAGCGATATACTACCAAATTTCAATGTTATCTGCCGATGAAAACTTGTGGGTGGAGCTGTAAGATGGTTACCATCATTCTAATCTGATCTACAGTGAATTTGCTTGAAGCAAATCCAGAAAATGAATTGGATAATTCCTTTGGGGAGGAAGTTGGATAGCCCAGTAGGTCTTGTTTGAATTTTGCCCCCTGTAGCAGCAGGTTGTGTTAGTGCTACCTCATGTAACACTAGCCCTCTCTTCCCTCGAGGATTAGTGCTATGTTTCACACATTCACACACCCACTCATTCATAGGGATGAGTAACGTCCGTTGATGTTTCTCTTTCCTCCCCCTTAGGAATCAGGAGCATGTATGATTTTTTTGATTGAGAGTTTAATGCTTAATTATTTTGTGCGTTTATGTTTTTACTCACTTGTATATGCACATAGTGTGGCTGCTGTGGTGATATGTTGGCTGAGCTGACAAGAATACTTGTTTATGATCTTATTCTTTGGCACAGGGACGCCATACTATAGTGCCGACCCACCTGTATCAGATTTAGATTTGTTTAGGCATCGTTAAAGGCTAAGCACCACTTATGGACACCCCTGGTGATTTAACATTGTTTTAGATACTGAAAATATATAAACATGACTTGAAATGTTAAAATGAAATTCGCTTAATTTGCTTTAAAATAGATTATTTTGATTAAATTGGTGCTTTAATCACACTGCCATGTGACATCTCTGGTGGACAACAGTGAACAGCGCCGCGGTACAACAGCACTATGACTGACTGGGACTCAGAATGTTTCAGAGCTGCTTCTTCAGATTCTGATGATGTTTCTGAATTTGAATGTGAAAGAGCTGCAATGTAGAAATAGACCACCATATCACTTAGTCCTGATACTTTTAGTCAAACCACACCCACAACAGCAGCTCATCCTGAGTGTAAACAGTATCTAGCTAAATAACCAACATTATTCATAACAACAGCCTAGCAACCAGCTACACTCAGATATAGAGGTACAGTTATTGTAGTAAATATGATCAAAGTGGAACTCTCTCTCATACGACCCTATACATCTTCATAATTCAACTACGTTAGCTTAGCATAACTTGAGACACCGAACTTAGCAAGTGAAGCTAACGTTAGCTAACATCAGCTAAAGCAGGCTCAGTAACTGAGCTTACCTGGTTTACCTCCACGTACACAGAGGGTCTTGAACTCCTCTCGCTGGTTTCCTTACAAGCCCATACTGTTGAACAGCATCAGACTTAAGATCCAGTCGTCGTGTAAGTCTACGTCCCATAGCAGTGATAATCTTCAGACGTGAAATGATCTACAGATGACGGAGTGAGAGGACGCTCCTTTCCAGTGTGGCCGTTTAAAGTTGACAGGTTTAGTCCACTTTCTGGATATTTGGGGGTCTTTGGGTCATTTGTGTTCAGGGGTCCACTGTACATCCAATTACTGCAGCCAAAAACTGTGATCGTGCATTACTGTAAGTGCATCTTCTAGCGTTGTTGTCCACCATCTACGTCAGTTTCCGAACAGTGGGCGGAGCTAAACAGTCTTTTAAATCGTATTTTTTGAATTTGTAATTTAAATTTTAATAATCACACTTCAGGATCTCAGACTCTTGTATTTGTGTTTGACATTTTCATAGTAGCTGGTGCTCAGGCTTTAAGTATGTCACAATCAGTTCAGTTAAGCTGTGTTTGGAATAATATCTTTATTAATAGTTTGAATAAGAACTTGTACAGTCAGAGTGATACACCACTTAAACTCCTGTTAAATCTAAATCTTTCAGTTGTAAGAGGAAAAATTGAACAAAGTTAAAATACACTATAAAGTACAAAAAATAAATTATCTTTATGAAATGTAGGGTTTTGCGCAGCCACCTCCCCTTAGAATGACCCGTATAAATTATGATTTGTATACATTTCATGTATTATTTGTTATTGTTTATAATAGTTACTTACTTTGGAGCTGCAGTTTAAAGTACTTTGGTAGAATTATCCATATAAGCTGTACAGTAACCTCAGTATGTAGTAATATAGTCACAGTGTAGTATTTTGTTCGTGGAGCCCTGATGCCTAACCGTACTCATTCATTCCCTAATATAACTGGCATCACTTCTGCACCAGTATAGGCCTGCATTTATATTTCTCTTTTAAAATGAAAACCAATCAATACATCAAAATTAACCAATGAAGCTATTTAAGATTGTAATTATTTTAGTAGGCTTGAACATTTTAAATGAATTCACTGTATCATCCACTTTGGAATCACTTCTTGTCTTGAGCAGGATGGGCTAATTATTAAGCTTCTGTCTTTTTCCTTAAATATGAGAAATAAATCTCAAGTTGAAGTTAGTTCAAATAATATCTGTGTCCCTGATTATACAGTTATACGCAGAGCTTTAAACCTGGTCACATCTACCTCGAAAACCGTTGGGACCAGACAATTCACACAAGATGCCTTATTTGGACATACTAGACTAATGCTGACCATACACTAGAAGACTTTTATTAGACCCTGAAAATATTTCCCATTTATATGATTGAAGCTAGCATATTCAGCGAAATGTACAGTTCCTCTCCATTTCTTCATTACCCGCCAATCATTCCTGTACTTGCCTCGCGGCCTACCGTTTGGTGGTGAACAGAGCTCTCCTATTGGTTGTCGACAATGTTCACGTCACTATTTCCTTGAGCCAAGACTTCAGACTTATGATAATATTAAACACGGTTGATTTGATCAGAACGCTTGGACGAGAACAAGACTGACTTAATCCTGTGGTCTTGAGCACCTCACACTAAACGATCGAGATGACGCGAGCACGACTCAACTCTAGGAAGACTCTCATGATTTTATTTCGACACTGGAAATTTGTCTGCGACCATAAAATCGCTTGGTGTAAGGCCAGCATAACACACACGTACCTGATAAAAGGAGAAACTGTCCCATATTGTGCAACATGCCCATTACAATAAATTACAATTAGTCTTGCACTGATACCGATACGGTATGCGCTACCAATACGGTATCGGTATTGGCGCCGATACTGGCACTTACACACAGTATCGGTATCGGCAATAGAGAGCGCTGATACCATGAAGCTTATTGATTAAATGGCTGCATGTGTTTCTACATTATGGCAAATTTTATTTTTTCATAGCTCTAAATTTTTTTCAATGTGCAGTTACTCCACCAGTAAATGGTTCGTTCAAGGTTATTATATCTTATTCACGATAAGACATAAAAATACAACATATAAAAAGTGGAACACTATAAATATCAGGATTTATAGCCATATATCAGAAGAAAAAGCTGGTATCGGTAGGGGAAAAGTGGTATCGGTGCATCCCTAATTACAATAAAACATTTACTACTGGAATGTATTATCTCCAACTGAGAAAGACGTCAGATCTTATGAGCAGAAACCATAAACGAACGAGACAAAAGCAACAACACATCTTAAAATTCCTGTAATTAACAAAACTGAAACAACACATATCAGTGAATGCTACTAATGGGGGGTGTCAGTCAGGGTCTGCTTCTGGCTGTAAGAGTAGGTGAATGTAAAATGTGCATTATCATGTTAATTGCCAATTAATCAGTGTTGATTCATTAATCAGTGTAATGAGACTGTACATTTATACATCGGTGTTTTCTTTGGTTGTCAAGTAATCAAGTTTAATCTAGTCGTCCTCTCAGCCCCACTTTACATCACCGGTTTGTCTGACGTGCAGGTGTTCTGGTAAAGACGAGGGCTTAGAGTGACCTTGCAGACAGTGAGAGAGAGAGCGTGATGAGAAAATAGCCAAGACCACTGAAGCGTGTTAAGGGGTGTAAAGCGGTTTGCCTGCACTTCTTTCTCCAGAGTGGTGGGCTGGGATCTCTGTGTCCAGTCTGGTCTGATCTAAATGTAAGTGAAAATGCAGGTTGAGCTTTCTATCACTGTTTTTGACGAGTACTTCAAAGACTTCAGGGGTGAATGTTGATTTTGTGCTATCAGCTGTCAACTGTCAGTCACTGGGTTGCCTTTAGAAGTGTGAGAAAATCAAATCAAAATATTGAATATTGCGATATTATGTTTAGTGATACTCTATCGATTCTCAGAAACGCAGTATTGATTATTAATTAGCCGTTTACATGCAAAGATTCCTGACAGTGAATCATTGTGTGTTGTGTTTGAACTTCTGACCACTAGATGCCAGTGTTGTTATCCATTTTCAGCTCCACTCCAACATTAACAAGCAGCACAAGGGCGCAATGCTATTGTAAGCATTGACAAACCTGTTCATACAGTGGTGTGTTTTAATAGTAGGATTTTAAAAATCGCAGTAGATCACTTTGCTTCTAATATTGCAGTTTATCGAAATACATTGAATCGTGACCCCTATATCACAATACGTATCGTATCGCCAGGTACTTGCCAATACACACTCCTAGTTGCCGTTAATGTATTTTTGTGTATATTTTGTTATATTAAATACTTTTTATTTTTTTAGAAATGGCAGATATCAAACACGATCTTTTATATGGGTAGACATTTGATGCTAATGCAAGCTGGATTAATTTTGTGCTGGTAAAAAATAGGAATAAAAAAGTCATAAGCTGTTCAGGTGATGCTGTTTTTGAATGAGCGTTGCTGCAAACGTGATGGAAGGCGTCAATTCATTAGTCCACTAGTCATGGGAAAAGCAAACTATGGTGATATTTGATGGCCAAAGAACAGAAGGTTACTAGCTTCTACAGTGATCAGCCATAACATTAAACCACCTCTTTCTATCTACACTCACTGTCCACTGTATCAGCTCCACTGACCATATAGGAGCTACACTTACAGACTGCAGTTCATCTGATTCTCTGTACTTTATTACTCTGTTCTTTAATAATCAGGACCCCCGCAGGACCACCAAAGAACAGCTACTATTAGGGACATTGGGTCATTCTCAGCACTGCAGTGACACTGACGTGGTGGTGGTGTTTTGGTGTGTGTTGTGCTGGTGTGAGTGGATCAGACACAGCTGGAGTGTTTAAACACCTCAGTGTCACTGCTGGACTGAGAATCGTCTACCAACCAAAACTATCCGGACAGCAGTGTCCTGTGGGCGGCGTCCTGTGTCCACTGATGAAGGACTAGAGGAACACAAACTGTGCAGCAGCAGATGAGCTACTGTCTCTGACTTTACATCTACAAGGTGGACCAGCAAGTAGTAGGAGTGTCTAATAGAGTGGACAGTGAGTGGACACAGTGTTTAAACACTCCAGCAGCAGCATTGCTGTGTCTGATCCACTCACACCAACACCATGTCAGGGTCACTGCAGTGCTGAGAATGATCCACCTCCCTAATAGTATCTGCTCTGTGGTGGTCCTGTGGGGGTCCTGATCATTAAAGAACAGAGTAATAAAGTATACAGAGAATCAGATGAACTGCAGTCAGTAAGTGTAGCTCCTATATGGTCAGTGGATCTGATACAGTGGACAGTGGTGTAGATAAAAGGAGGTGGTTTAATGTTATGGCTGATTGGTGTACTTCTCCTGGGGGGTTGTGTTTGCTGCTACAGTCTATGTCTGCACTCTGATAGCCATAACATTTTATAAACAACTGCTAGGAGAATCTCCATAACATTTTATTTATTTATTTATTTATTTATTTATTTATTTGCAAGGAGACCTGGTCACTGTGGACAATCATTTTTTTTCTCTCTCTCTGTTTCTCTCTTTATAGCTGTTCGTGGCCTACTATGCTCTGTACCACACCCATCGGAAAGGAGCATCCCTGCAGTCCAGGACCGACGAGTTAACCTGTTGGACTTCTTTCTCTTCTTTCTCTTTTTTTCAATGGATTATTCATACTCTCCTGCACGCACATGCACAAGCATTCTAATGTAACTGTAGGCTTGAGACCGCATCCCTCCGGGGTGCTTATGTAATGCTCTGTCACCCGCCAAGAAACGACAGCTGGCCACGACACTCAAGCACACAAGGAAGTCCCCGAAGTGTTCAGAGGAAAAGCTGAACTTTAGTTTTGCTGTTGCACTGTTTAGTTTTTTCCCCTCCTGCTCCTCTCTCCCCTCCCTCACCTGAGTTCTCTGTAGAGTTCTCTGTAGCTCTAGGGTCTTCATTTCAGCGTCGCTCCACTGACCTGAATTCAAGCCCAGGAGTTTCTAGAGTATAATATCTCTATTTTAGGAGCTCCGGGAGCGATTCGAGGCGGCACTGCGCTTCAGAGCATTCTCGCGCATCGCTTTCTCTGACTCGTCTCCTCTCGTAGACTGTTATCCTGGTGCCCATGCCATTAGTCGGAAGTTTGAAGCAGCGGCAAGGCTCGGTTTTTACCCACATCTCGCAAATTGGATGTGCGGATCACCTCTAGACTGGTCCATCACTGTCTTCAGTCGTTTGGCCGGCCTTGAGGATGCTTCACGTTGGTAAAGAGAGACTTAAGCAGGTTCTGCGTGGTGAAGCACAGCCGTCAGGGTGTTGAACGAAACGACAGGAGACAGTTTTCAGGTTTTCAAGTGGGCAAAACGATCAGCCGATGGTCATCCATGCGCCCGGGAACGAAAACTAAACACAGGAGACGCACTAGATCTATTTAATTTAATTTTTTTTAATATATATATATATATAATTTTATGTTCTGTCAAGTTTTGATTTTGCTCTTGCATTAGTCAGGTTTGCTGACCAAACATCAGACCCTCTGGGTGGCTTTAAACTCTACCGTCTCAGTTTATGTGTCTGTTCGAAAAGCAAAGCTTATATTAGCCCCACGCAAAGCCAACATTTGCTAAAGATACAAAGAAAAAAAACTGACTCAAGTCAAGTCGCAACCATTTTCTTCTCTACCTCTTTAAGTTTTACTGTAAACCAAACTTGCTTCGCGACAGCTGTGTTTCTTTTTCTACTGTGGTCGTTAAATTTCATGCAGAGTGCGGCATCAGTTAAAGACAAAGCGCTTTAATTATTTTAACACTATTTGTATTCTTTTATCCACCAAAAGACTTGAGCCATATTTCTTTTTGATTACTGTACTGCTTTTTATAGTCACAGCCTTTTTAGTTTGAAAGCTTCTCAAAAAAAAAGAAAAAGAAAAACCAAAATAGTGTTTTTATCTTGAAGCCGTTGGAGCAAGCGCTGTCTTTGTGGCTATTAGGAGCGAACTCCTTTGATCTTTAAATAATAATAATAATATTAAAAGCAGCCCAGAATATTTAATTCAACCCGCTTTCAAGAATTACATCTTTTGTCCTCAACATTTATTTTAATGACGGTGAGGGTCTGGATGTTATAAATGGGCCTCAGTTTTTGGGCCTGCGCTGTGTAGAGCGCTTCAGTGCGAGCCCCACCTATTTTGCCCCACCCCCTCCTTCTCCTTCATCTGCACCATATTTATCTTATCTGCTGAAACTATGCAGAGGCTGTGGCCTTTCTTTACATTGACGCGAGGGAGAGAAGAACGACCTCGCCTTCCTTAGTCCCCACCTACGCCTTTCACACGTTCAAGCCCTCGCTTGCTAACAAGGGCAGATTTTCTGTGACGGATGCTCCTGCTGTTCCCTGGGTGATGCCAAGCAGCAGTAAGAGTGGGGGTGTGTCTGGCCCCGCCTCCCCGCCCCACCCCACTGTTCCGTCCCGCCCCTTCCGACCCAGTCGATATGTTCCGGTGTCCGCGGCCACGGCCTTCCTGGTGGGAGCGACCACGCTGTTCTTCTGCTTCACGTGAGTATGCGCACAACCATGTATGTCTAAATTAGCGCTGCACCTAACAATTAATTTCTTAATCGATTAATCTAATGATTCCAATTATATGTGTGTGTGTATGTATGTATGTGTATATATATATAGATAGATAGATAGATAGGTAGGTAGGTAGGTGTGTGTGTGTGGTGTGTGTGTGTGTGTATATATAATATATATATATATATATATATATATATATATTATATATAATATATATATATATATATATATATATATACTATTTTATCAGTGGAAACGTATTGGCGTATTTAGCCCAGATTCTCGCGGCTCCAGCAGCCCCATAGTGCTACTGCTCTTCATGCAGTCGAAAATCTCTTGACTGAGATTAATTCCATGTGTAATCAGACGTTTCATCAGATTAGATGTATTAGCCGTTCTGGAAGCCCAAACTTTTGAGCGCCTTGACATGTTTACCTAGCTGTGTGTGTGTGTGTGTGTCCTCTCTGTGTTTCTGCCCGTGATGGCGTGCGTTACTTTTTTAAAAAAATTTTTTTATTTTGCTTTATATACAAAGTACTGAAAATAGGCACTGGATTTTTTTAGACTTTTCAGTACTTTACAGCCCTACTTTTGACGGCCATTGTTATTCTTTTTGCTAACCAGCTGCTCTCGATAACTTCTTTCGTGTCTATCCGTCTCCATGCTATTGCTGCCTCCGTTTACGGGTTTTGTAAGAGAGGCGGGGCAGTGTGAAGAGAAAGGCGAACTGGTGGATCTACAAGTGTAATTGACTATAGCGACGATATATATAAATGATATTGTCTCATTTTATATCTCATAAAATATATCGATATTACTTAAAAACTCGATATATCGTCCAGCCCTACTGTATACTATAGTGCAACACTGGCTTCGTCTACGTATATAAAATTATACAGTTGAAGTTGCTCTGGACAGAAGGACCTGCCAAATGCCATAAATGTAAATGTGTGGCTAACTGAATCATTACTTCAGTGTTTTTAATCAGCCCCTCTGTAAGAGAGAGTTTCTTAATTGTCTTGTCGGTTTAACGGAGGGAACTTTTTACCTGTAGCTCGTGAAACCAAAGTTGCTGGTTTCAAAACAGGAAAATTATATTTTATTTAAGAGCTATTAGCCAAGCAGAATTATTCGTCAGTGTAATATAACACTTAAACTACACTTTTAATCCTCACTTAAGTATTCTTAATCAGCCCCTCTATAAGAGAGGGTTTCTTATGTCTGGTTCACACTAAACGATGTTAGTCTGATGTTCAGTCGCCGACTGTTTTTTGTAGATCGCCGACAAAAACCTCTGCTTGGAGGTAAATCGACAGTCCATCGGTGCTGACTCAGTTGTGTAGTGCGAACTGCTGAAAGACGTAGCTGAGTGGTTGCCAACTAATCGCAGATGCCCGGCAAACATCTAGCATGTTTAATATCTAGACCAGTCGGCGACTGTGAGTCAACAGCAGTGTCTAGTTACCGCCAATGGGGTCTTGTCGAGAGAACTGCGTGACTGTTGACGCATTCTCTCTACCTTTTCATTGATGAATATGTTCTACGTGGTATCTCTAGTTCTCACATATTCTGACAAGAGTTTACTTCTTGTGTGTTCTCATGTTTTTGGACAGCAGCTAGATGAGTGGGCGGTTCCCTCGTTACCCTGTGTCGCCGATCAGTCAACTAAAATAACTTACCAGTCATTTAGTGTGAACGGCGCAAAGACCTGACCCCTCAGACAGTAGTGTAGTGGAAACTAGGGCTGTGTATTGGCAAGAACCTGGTGATACAATACGTATCGTGATACAGCAGTCACAATTCAATATATCATGATGACACACCACTATATGAACAGGTTTATCAATGCTTACAATAGCATTGCGCCCTTGTGCTGCTTGTTAATGTTGGAGTGGAGCTAAAAATGGGTTACAACACTGCCATCTAGTGGTCAGAGGTTTAAACACAACACACAACGATTCACTGTCTGCCAGAATCTGTGTGTCGATACTGTCACTATCATAATATCCTGATATTCGATATTTCAATATTTTCTTACACCCCTAGTGAGAACCAGACATCAGTTAGCTTGTTGGTTTAACAAAGGGAACATTTCACCTGTAGCTCGTGAAATCCCAGCTGAGCTTTCTGGGCTGAGGCTTGAAATCAGAATGTTTCGTGTTCAGCAGGACTGTTCACTGGATCCCTCATTGTACTACCAGAAGGCTCTGTAGCAACAACTCCTGCATGACTGTCTCACAGTAATTTCATAATTACACGCTCAGGTTAACCAGTCATGAGCTGTCAAGCTCAGCGCTCACATACACACCGCACACATTAGCCGTGTATCCAGTGCGTGTCTGGCCGGCGGCCAGCTGCAGTCACTTCTCTGCTTCAGTCATTCATTTGTTCTGATCCCTGTTTTCTCACCCAGCCCTCGGATTAGAGTCTGAAAACCGCAGGAAATAGGCCAACATCTGCTGCACGGCACCCAAAAACACACAGACATCCTCCAGCCACCTTTACCTCTTTAACCGTTCTTTACCTTGTTTTGAGAGAAGGTCACTGTTTTGAGTAGGGCTGTCGCGGTGAAAGAGTTTCCACTGCGGTAAATTGCAGAAACGTATCCTGATTTTATTGCTATATAAACATGTTTTATTGTAATTGTTATTATTAGAAATATTATTTTTTTATAACAAAGACGACACAGTTGTAGGACAAATTAAACAGTCCTTTTGTGATGGTGCAGGGTACGCCCATCACTGAGAGTAACTAGAATAGCTAACTTCTAGTAGTCGTGTATAGAGATAGACCGTTCAGTGTTTTTGAGGCCGATTCCGATCGCCGATCACCTTTCAGCACGATCAGCCGATAGAGGGCGGGGAATACGCCACGGCAGGGCTGCAAGTGGTTATTTTGGCGCAAGCAAGTCATGACACGTGGTATAAATTGGTTTATTACCATTTTTAACGAGCTCATGTGAAACAGCATAATGTTTTTAACTAAATTAACAGTAAATAAACAAAGTCATTCAAACAAATATCCCCAAATACTGCAATCATTACATGTAGACCCTTAATTTAAAACTAAAAAAGTTAATTAAATAAATGCAGTAAAAACTGCAGTCATTAAACTCAGACTCTGTTATTTTAAACTAAATCTGTAATCATTAAATGTAGAATATTGAATTGTTGCTGCTGTTCTGTTAGTACCGGTCAGATCTGGTCTGTAGGTGTTCTGGGTTGTTTGTTTTGTGTTAGCTGTGTGTGCTAGCTCTGCTGTTTACTGATACTCACTGTATTCAGCTGTGTGCAGTGCTGTATCAGATTAATAGAGTTAAATGCCTTTGTCTTGTTTCCTCAACGAGACACACTGATTTTACTAATTTAAAAACGTCCTGGTTGAGTCTGAGTCACATACGGTAAACACTGCCAGACGGACATGTTTACTTTCAGCACATTTTTTTTCTGCAATGTCGCTGCTTTAGTCAGTCTCTGGAAAATGAAAGGGTACGTATTTCCACCTAGTGGTTCAGATAGGAATTGCAGGGAGGGGGTTCTCTTCCTGGATGAAACGCTAGCTGGAAATACAGAAACTAGGCTCATTTGTTTAACACCATCGATCAGCTCTCGGGATCGGCTCTAAATTGGAGAAATATCAGCCGATTACAGATCACATATTTTGATTAAAAATCGTCCGATACCGATACATAGCCGATCGATCCTTCCATCTCTAGTCGTGTGTAATGTCATATGTACCTACCGTGATGTTCAGTATAGAAGGGGAAGAGGGCAAATGGGTATGTAAAGGGAACTAAGGCTTCTTGTCCCTGTTGGGCGGATCCACCTTCAGGGAGGGAGAGGGGCCTCAGTGTCCTAAAGGGGGAAAACCTGCAGGGGAAGAAATAAATTAATAAATGAATAATTACCAGTAATATGTATATATCAGTCATGACTAGTCAACAGCTGTGCAGATGTGTGTGTGTGTGTGTGTATATATGTACATGTGTGTATGTGAGTTAGGCAAGTTATTAGTCTAGTCGGGGCGGCTCTGACGATAAGAGCGCCCGGTGTTCTCTCACCTGAGGTCTTCCCAGCTTCCCAGCTGATCGATCCTTCCATCTTTACTATATATGGAGGTTTCTTTGTTTTATGTTTGTTCACTGTGCTCTGTGGGAGTGTAGTCTTTTTTTGCCTCTCCTTAAGCCCCATGTATCCCTCTTTATTTTCTCATTCCATGTATTCTGGTTTCTTTCACTTCGTCTCCTCGTCTAACTGCTGCTCTCTCCTTCGTTACTGCTTTCATTGATGTTTAGATGAGCCTTTTCATTGATTCTATTTCTGCTCCACAACTCTTGTGGTCCTTCTTTCAGTCCCGTGAGGATAAGCTTCTCTTTGTGTGTGTGTGTGTGTGTGTGTGTGTGTGTGTTGGCGTAGCCAGAGTAGAGTCCAAAATATGGGTCAGTGTTCCCATGACAACTAGCCCTCTTTACCTGAATCAAAATTCTTGAGCATCAGCATTCCTAGCAGCTCCGCAAACAAGCCTGCGCTCAACGTGTGCTTGGCTCTCGGGCGGTGAAGCTCTGAATGTTTGTGTTGACTGTGTTTCTATTGTTCTCTCTCTGTTTCTCTCAGGTGTCCGTGGCTTTCGGAGCAGTTTTCAGTTGCTGTTCCAATATACAATGGGATCATGTTCCTTTTTGTGCTGGCCAACTTTTGCATGGCCACTTTCATGGACCCCGGAATCTTCCCTAGAGGTACCCACCCAAACCACACTCTTGAAATTGTTTACACATATGAACTTTGTTTGTTACGTCAACCTTTTGATGTTTGTGCTTGGCCTTAGCGATATGTAAAAATAACTATCACATTATTGTGATTATCAATCACATCACACACAGCAGACACATTAGGGGAATTTACTGTGCTGTAGCCTTTTAAAGACCCCATTATAGCTCAGAGCATACTCGCACTAGGCCCAGTTTGCTCGTTCTGTGCTGGGGCCCGGTTATCCCCCATCCCAAGAAAAACGCCCTCGCACAACACGATGGAGTTCATGATTGTTTAGCATGAGCGTTGCATCTCTGACATCATGTTTGAGTTCCAGCAAAATGAACCAATCACATGAGGCTCCAAGCGGGTCCGGGCACGGATAGCGATCACACTAGTCAAACGAACCGTGCTTTGGCAGGGAACCGTGCCCGGATCACAGAGCCTAGTGTGAGTACGCCCTCCGTGTTTAGAGCGTTATAGTGTGTAGCTGCCCTGTCGCCCAGGCCTGCTCATTTTTAAAATATAAATGTTTTACATTGGCCAACTTGTTTATTATAATATAAAAACAACTCAAGTAAACATAAAATGCCGCCTTTTAATTGATCATCCCATTTATTAGGGATAAGGATTTATTCAAAACCCATCTCACTCGTGTGAAACGGTAATAAACCCAAAACCTAATAACTGGTTTTGCCACCCTTGGCAGTAACACGTGTGATTGAATACTTGCAGTAACTTGTGATCAGTCTTTTTATTTATCCCTGTGGAGACTTTTGGTGACTCTTCTTTGCAGAGTAATTCAGCCACAGTGAAAGTGTTGGGCCATTCCAGAACCTTAATTTACAGGTGGACGTTCTCCCTCAGGATTTTCTGTTAGAGAGCAGAATTTATGCAATCTAGGTCCTGCAGAAACCAAGCAGCCCCAGACCACCACGTCTCCACCACCACCATCATGTTTCACTGTTGGTGTGATGATGGCCTTTAGAACCCTTTAGAGTTTTTGGTCAGCAGTGGGTTGCGCCTTGCTGCTTCTCCCATAAGGGCTATTTTTGCTGTCTGTCTTTCTTATTGTGGATAACTGAGACGAATGACTCCTGTAGTTCTTTACACCTCCTGGATGAGTTGGTGATGCGGTCTTGGTGTAATTTTGGTAGACCGTCCACTCCTGGGAATGTTCACGGCTGTTCCAGGTTTTTTATGTATATGGATAACGGCTCTCAGAGTGGTTCTCTGGGGTCCCAGAGCCTTAGCAGTGGCCTTGACTTTTTGACTGTAGTTGAATGCTTCACATTGCCAGAGAGTTTCTATTTAAGTGATGTTTAGGTTCAGCAGGTATGGAACCCAGGAACCCCAGTAGTCTTTTGGTGAACTGGTCAGTTGAATTTGGTTCAACTGCAATGCTAAGAATTACAATATTAAAGGTGGTTTAATGATCTGAAGCATTTAAGTGTGATAAACATGTGAACATAGAAGAAACAAAGCGCTGTCTCAGTCTCTGTGCCTTGTTAACATGTTGACGTTGTCTTTTGGATCTAAACAGACAGCAACCGCGCACGATCAGTGACAGCATGCAGCTATGTAATTCAGTGGTTCTCTAACTGGTTGTCAGGGCCTCCCAGATGGTCTTTTTGTTGTCAACTTATGTGCTGGAAGCTGTGAGAGAGTAAAATTGTGGAATGTCTGAGGGGCTCGAAGAAGCTGGTTTTAGAAGTGCTGATTAGCAACACGCCGTAATGAACATTTCTGGCCAACACCAAAATTTAAAACGTATAAACAAAACTTAATTTCAGACACATTATACATAAAAAAAACTACAAGGTAATAAAGAAAATGCATGCTGCTGTTGTTATTGAACCTTAGACTTTTATTCGGACAAAACTGAGCTAGATAACACTGTACATAAATGTATTAAAATGATTACAATATGTTGGTAACTGAATTTGCCATGAAGTTCAATGTCCTTGATATCAGAGAATTGTTAGTTATTCAAAGCAATGACTTGGATAGTTGTTGTTATTATTATTATTATTTTTTTTATTTATTTATTGGCTATGTCTTTTGTAAATTTATCGCAAATGTCTTCATACATCCCTAATAGAAATTGGAAAATAGTTCCATATGGTTGACTTTATCACCACTATTTGTATTTGCTTCCATTCAAACTGAGTGAACAACTTTTCATCCCTCTCTTTGACAGTTTTTGAACGTAAACTACACGTTTACAGTCTTACCACAGCATTCTGGATGGGAATTCTGATTTTCAGATAAAGAGCAGGATTTTTGTCCTCTAAGACCTGTAGAAACAAAGCAGCCCCAGACCACCACACCACCACCACCATGTTTCACTGTTGGTGTGATCTTATGGTGGAACGCAGTGTTGGCGTTTAGAACAAGTGTCTTCCAAAAAGTTCTACCTATGACTCATCAGTCCACATGGCTGACTTTATCCCCACTATTCCTATTTGCTGCCATTCACACTAAGTGAACCGCTTTTTATCACTCATGACATTTTTTGTAGGCCTGTAAATCTTATTTTTTTAATTTATATATTTATTGACTTTTCACAAGTTTACTTTGGTGGCTAGAGTGTTGGTGCACCCCTAGTACTCCTGTAAGGTCCTTCCTTCCTGCTGCTGTTAACTAGCACTGCACCCAGCCGACCACACATACACAAACTCTACACACGTACAGAAAATAGAATTTTTCAGTGTAACATAATGTGCAATATTTTTCCATTACACCTGCAAATAAGAAGCAACGTGCAGTTATTTGTAAATACCATCTTAAGTTCTTGACTTTTTTTTTTTATTATATATTGTGTATACTGTACTAAGTGCCTTGCTATCCCTTCACTGCTGTAACTCTGTGAATTTCCCCTTAATTAGGATTATTTTCTCTTCTCTTATCTTAAATGGTGATGCAACACACTGAAATGTACGTCTAAATCATCAAACTTCGGTCTCTGTTATAAATGACCAGGCATGCCTAGCCTTCTCAACGTCCATGCTGCACAGAAAAAAATACTTCATTCCGCTACATCCCCTGTATGTGTGCAGTGTGCTGCCGTTTCCACTCACGGTAGACTGATGTTTCTGTCACTATTGGAAAAAACGTGGATGATTTTAGATCTACTTTCATAATGTAAGCACACCAGGAGCTCTATTCAGATTGGTTTTACTGAGGCGCTACTGTAATTTAAGTAAATACCACTTAGATTTATGAGTTTAATCCAGTATAATTATCTAATTATCCCGATTTTTGCTGTCTTGACACTCACACATGCCTGTGGAGTGAATGGGCTTCCGTATCTGGCAGAACTTTGAGCTCTCAGTAATGGTAGTGCTCTTCTGATTGACGTTATACTAATGGAGTAAACAATGCAGGCTTGAGCTGTATTGTTGTTATTAGGCGGGAGAGCCTATTGCACAATGCTGATGTACATCTATGCCTTTAGTGAGATTTGGGTAAACTGCAGAGATCCTTCATCTCCTTCTACCAATTGGTCGGTTAAATCCTTTACCAATTAAACAACCTCCCTGTTAAACCTAATCCAGATCAGATCGTTCTATAAGCTCCCACATGTTATGATTCCACAAGCTACGTTTGTTTAAAAGCACTAATGTATGAGTACAGCATAGTGCCCAAGTAACAAGTTACAGTTTCAAGTTTATGTCTATAGCTCTTTTATAAAGATGTTGTCATAAAGCAGCCAGTCAGAACAGAGAGTTACAACTGGAGATCGAAGGATCGATTGGCTATGTATTGGTATCGGACGATTTTTAATCTAAATATGTGATTGGTGATCTTAGCCGATCCCAAGAGCTGATCGATGGCATTACACAAATGAGCCTAATTTCTGTATTTCCAGCTAGTGTTTCATCCAGGAAGAAAGGCCCTCCGTGAACCGCCCTCCGGCCATGTCCCCGCAATTCCTATCTGACCCACTAGGTGGAAATACACACCCTTTCATTTTCCACAGACTGACTAAAGCAGCGGCCTCGCGAGAACAGTTTGTGGGGTTCACGGCATGTGCGGGTAGAAAGCATGTCGTCCGTCTGGCAGTGTTTTACCGTATGTGACGCAGACTCATCCAGGGTGTTTTAAAATTAGTAAAATCAGCGTCTCTCGTTGAGGAACCAAGACAAAGATATTTAACTACTAATCTGATACAGCACTGCACACTGAATACAGTGAGTATCAGCAAACAGCAGAGCTAGCACTCTGATTAATGACTACAGTTTTCACTGCATGTATTTAATTAGCGTTTTTCATTTGAAATTAAGGGTCTAAATTTAATGATTGCAATATTGGTGATATTTCTTTGATTTACTTTGTTTATTTGCTGCTAATTTTGTTTTAAAAAAAAAACAAACAGTCTAGACCATGTTTCATGACTTGCTTGCACTAATAACTACATATAGCCTCGCCCTCGATCAGTATTGACTATTGGCCAATCGGCTGAAAGGTGATCGGCGTTCAGAATCGGCCTGCAAACCGCTAATCGGTCCATATCTAGTTACAACATATATCCCCCAGTGAGCAAGCCAGAGGCAAAATTAGCAAGAGAAAAACTCCCTCAGACTGTAAATACTGTTTGACCAGAAACCTTGGGAGGAACCAGACTCTCAAGGGGAGACATGTCCTCCTCTGGTCAAACAGTATTTAGAGTTTAATAAACTAAACTCCAAAGGAAAGCTGATAGAGTCTCTGTTTGAAGTCTGGATGGCAAAGCTTCAGGAGAGCTGGTTGGTGAAGGACAGTCATTCCTCCTGTCCTGTTGAATGCTGTTGTAAGACTGACCATCAGGGCCTCTTCCTCACATATCGCCAACCAGCTCTCCTGTGCCAACTGCTACACCCTCAGTTACATCACTGTGCCATTCAGATGTACCAGCATAATCTGAAGAGAAGTAAATGTTTTTAAATGGGTGTTTGTGTTTCAGCGGAGGAAGATGAGGATAAGGAGGATGATTTCCGAGCTCCGCTCTATAAGACGGTGGAGATCCGGGGCATACAGGTGCGCATGAAGTGGTGCTCCACCTGTCGGTTCTACCGACCACCTCGCTGCTCACACTGCTCCGTGTGTGACAACTGTGTGGAGGTATGGATACACCCAGACTCACTCTTACGGCCCATAGTCAAATAAGCATGTCAGCATGTATCACCATTTTCTGTATCATTTGAACACAACAGTGGATATTTATGGTCTGTGAAGGGTTCATGATGAATGGACCAATAGAAATGCTCTAGAATAGCTCGGGAGAAATTATGGTTCCATTGACTTACATTAAAAGTAAAGACTGATTTTGGATAACATTGATATGCTGGCTCCTTATTTCTGTCTCTCAAGCTCCCTCTCGTAGACGGGCTGTCCTTGCTGCTGCTGTGCTGGCAAAAACAATCTTTGCTTTATTAGGCTAATTAAGTAAAGTGCGCCTGATCTTAACCAACATGGACTTAATCAATCTTGTGTGTGTCAGTGCACCATGCAAAGCCTTAAATGCTAAGCACCACTTATGGATATCCCTGGTGATTTCACATTGTTTTAGATACTGAAAATATAGAAACGTGACTTGAAATGAAATTCGCTGCTTAATTTGCTTTAAAATAGACGAGTTTAATTAAACTGATGAAAAAACCAGAGCTCGGTACAGAGACTCCTGAACGCTACCGAGTGAACGCTACCAGGGACCAGCGCTGTGGTACAACAGCATTATGACTGACTGGGACTGAGAATGTTCCAGAGCTGCTTCTTCAGATTCTGATGATATTTCTGAATTTGAATGTGAAAGAGCTGTAATGTAGAAATAGACCACCATATCACTTAGTCCTGATACTTTTAGACCACCATATCACTTAGTCCTGATACTTTTAGACCATCATATCACTTAGTCCTGATACTTTTAGACCACCATATCACTTAGTCCTGATACTTTTAGACCACCATATCACTTATTCCGGAGACTTTTAGACCACCATATCACTTAGTCCTGAGACTTTTAGACCACCATATCACGTAGTCCTGATACTTTTAGTCAAACCACACCCACAACAGCAGCTCATCCTGAGTGTAAACAGTATCTAGCTAAACAACCAACTTTACTCATAACAACAGCCTAGCAACCAGCCTAGCAACCAGCTAAACTCAGATATAGAGGTACAGTTATTGTAGTAAATATGATTAAAGTGGAACTCTCTCTCATACGACCCTATACATCTTCATAACTCAACTACGTTAGCTTAGCATAACTTGATCCACTGAACTTAGCAAGTGAAGCTAACGTTAGCTAACATCAGCTAAAGCAGGCTCAGTAACTGAGCTTACCTGGTTTACCTCCACGTACACGGAGGATCTTGAACTCCTCTCGCTGGTTTCCTTACACGCCCATACTGTTGAACAGCTCCAGACTTAAGATCCAGTCGTCGTGTAAGACTACGTCCCATAGCAGTGATAATCTTCAGACGTGAAATGATCTACAGATGACGGAGTGAGAGGACGCTCCTCTCCAGTGTGTCTGTTTAAAGTTGACAGGTTTAGACCACTTACTGGATATTTGGGTGTATTTGGGACTTTAGTGTTTGGGGATCTAATTACTGCAGCCAGAAACAACAACACCTTTCTGACGTTGTGTATTACTGTAAGTGCATCTTCTAGCGTTATTGTCCACCATCTACGTCACACACACAACACTTACAGCAGTTTCTGAACAGTGGGCGGAGCTAAACAGTCTTTTAAGCTGTAATTCTTGACTTTGTAAAAAATAAAAAGTTTTCTGACTTTTAATGATCACAAGTTAGAAACTCAAACTCTGCTGTAGTTATGTGTTTGATACTTTCATATTAGCTGGTGTTTAGCCTTTAAAAGTAACTCTCTCTCTCTCCCTCTCTGTGTGTGTGTCTCTCTCTCTCTCTCTCTCTCTCTCTCTCTCTCTCTCTCTCTCTCTCTCTCTCTCTCTCTCTGTCTCCCTCTCTGTGTGTGTGTGTCTCTCTCTCTCTCTCTCTCTCTCTCTCTCTCTCTCTCTCTCTCTCTCTCTCTCTCTCTCTCTCTCTTTCTGTGTCTCCCTCTGTGTGTGTGTCTCTCTCTATCCCTATCTCTCTCTCTCATTCTCTCTCTTTCTGTGTCTCCCTCTGTGTGTCTCTCTCTCTCTTTCTCTCTCTCTTTCTCTCTTTTTCTCCCTCTTTCTCTCTCCCTCTGTGTGTGTGTGTCTCTCTCTCTCTCTCTCCCTCTCTCGCACTCTCCCTCTCTCTCTCTCTCTCTCTCTCGCACTCTCTCGCACTCTCCCTCTCTCTCTCTCTGTGTCTCTCTCTCTCTCTCTCTCTCTCTCTCTCTCTCTCTCTCTCTCTCTCTCTCTCTCTCTCTCTCTCTCTCTCTCTCTCTCTCTCTCTCTCTCTCTGTGCAGGATTTTGATCACCACTGTCCGTGGGTGAATAACTGTATAGGCAGGAGGAACTACCGCTACTTCTTCCTGTTCCTGCTCTCTCTAACTGCTCACATCATGGGTGTCTTCGGGTTTGGCCTGCTCTTCATCCTCTACCACACCCAGCAGCTCGACAGAGTGCACTCTGCTGTCACGTATCCTCCTCTGCTCTGCCTGTGTGTGTGTGTGTGTGTGTGCACACACCAGTGTGGGGAACCATTACTCATTCACGTTGCACTAAATTAGAGCCTGAGCCCGGCCTACCCTTGCAGCTTTGAGACCCAACCTGACCGGGACTGGTACTGCTAAATCTGGAGCTCAGTCTGCTCACATGCAACAAAGACGGATTGTGGTAGTTACTGTTTTACAGTGCTCTGATTTGTGACCGTGTGCTGGCTCCTCTCACTCCTGTCACCACTTGCGGAAATGCAGGAGCACACTTCTGGCAAGCTTAGCAAGCGAGAGGGGAAAATGTGCTGCGACTTCTCCCACAACCAAACATGTCCCATTCTTCATCTGTGGTACAACTGTGACTGATTTACTGCTTCGTCCCTGGTTTCATTCAGAGAGACGTCCAGCCAGTGCTCAGTTCTGTTAAGAATGCCTCAGCAGACTGGGGAGAGAGAGAGAAAGAGAGACAGATAGAGACACACACACACACACACACACACACACACACACACACACAGAGACACACACACACAGAAAGAGAGGCACAGAGAGAGAAAGACACACACACACACAGAAAGACACACACAAAGAGAGAAAGACACACACAGAGAAAGAGACACAGAGAGAGAGAGAAATACAGAGAGAGAGAGAGACATGCAGACAGAGAGACACACAGAGAGAGGGAGAGAGAGAGACAAAGATACAGACAGAAAAAAGAAAGAAAGAGACACACAAAGAAAGAGAGACACAGAGACAGAGAGAGAATGACACAGAGAGAAAGAGAGACAGACACACAGAGAGGGAGAGAGACAGAGAGAAAGAGACACACATATGCAAACAGAGAGAAAAAGAGACAGAGAGAGACAGAAAGAGAGAGAGAGAGACACACACACACAGAGAAAGAGAGACAGAGAGAGAGAGAGAGAGAGCCAGACAGACACAAAAAGACACACAAAGAGAGAGAAAGAGAGACACAGAGAGAGAGAAAGAGACACAGACGCAGACAGGCAGAGAGAAACACAGAGAGAGAGACAGAGAGAAAGAGACACAGAGAGAGACACGCAGACAGAGAAAGAGAGACACACAGAGAGAAAGAGGGATACAGAGAGAGAGAAATAGACACACACACAGACGCAGACAGGCAGAGAGAAACACAGAGAGAGAGAGAGAGAGACAGACAGAGAGAAAGAGACACAGAGAGAGACATGCAGACAGAGAAAGAGAGACACACAGAGAGAAAGAGACACACACACAGACGCAGACAGGCAGAGAGAAACACAGAGAGAGAGACAGAGAGAAAGAGACACAGAGAGAGACACGCAGACAGAGAAAGAGAGACACACAGAGAGAAAGAGAGACACAGTGAGAGAGAGAGAGACAGACACACAGAGAGAAAGAGAGAGAGAGAGAGAGAGTACTCACAGGACTAAGCAGGTGTTATTTGGTGGTGGGGTATCCTCTGCGTGGCAGTGACGCCAGCACGATGGTGGTAAAGCTGGTGGGTGTTGGGCTGAGCAGCGTCACTGCTAGATTGAAAATAATAGCCTGCTGATCAGAATTCAGTCTGATGACCACTGATGGACAGCTGGAGGATGACTGATACACAGTGTGCATGGAAGAAGAGTGTGAGAGTGTCTGAATGTACCCCATTAATAAATTAGCCTGTATGTATGTAGGATAAGAGTTCACACTTCACATAAGGGTCGATTAAACTTTTATGCATACATTTATTGTTTTCATGTATACAGTGATTCTGCAGTTGTTCCCTTAATCATCTTCCTCTCAGTATGGCTGTCATGTGCGTTGCTGGGCTTTTCTTCATTCCAGTAGCAGGCCTTACTGGTTTCCATATCGTATTAGTGGCAAGAGGCAGGACCACCAACGAACAGGTGAGCATGACACGTGCAATAATCATCTGTAGTGGTCTTGTTTGTCATGTTGGTAGGATTGTAATCCTTGTAAGGCAGTTTTATAGCCCTTGCAAATATGACCTCCGCTCAGATTATAAACATAATCTTCATGCCCTCTTTATCTCTCTCTCTCTCTTTATCTCTCTCTCTCTCTATCTCTCTCTCTCTCAGTCTTTGTACTGCGGCCGTCACGATCATGACATTTCAGCCGTTAACTAATTATCATATGAATAATTGTGATTACTGATTTAATGGTCTTTCTCTTTGTGGTGTCTGTTGAAATACGAGCGTAAAGGTGGTCAAATTGGCTGATTAATCGGAAACTATGTTTACTTAGTGAGTGCTGAGAATGATCCACCTCCCTGATAGTACTGCTCTGTGGTGGTCCTGTGGGGGTCCTAATCATTAAAGAACAGAGTAATAAAGTATACAGAGAATCAGATGAACTACAGTCTGTAAGTGGAGCTGATATAATGGGCAGTGTGTGTAGATAGAAGGAGGTGGTTTAATGTTATGTCTATCGTCAGCTTGGCGTACCCAATTAAAATTCAGTTTATTGCAGCATAATCTGACTCGGAAATCTGGCAGCTGTGGGAAACGACTGCAGTCAGGTTAAGTAATGGTGATTAGGTGATTGTTATAATTGTGATGAGCTTATTCACACTCATTATTTCTTTTTGGAAAGCTTCCCGTTTCAGAAATACTGTGAGGAGCCCTGCAGAGTTCTGCGTATGGCTTTGTTCACATGGCCCAGATATGTGTCTCTCTATCTCTGTCTCTCTCTCTCTCTCTCTCTCTCTCTCTCTCTCTCTCTCTGTCTTTCTCTCTGTCTGTCTCTCTCTTTCTCTCTGTCTCTCTCTCCCTTTCTCTCTCTCTCTCTCTCTGTATGTCTCTCTCCCTTTCTCTTGCTCTGTCTCTCTCTCTCTGTCTCTCACTGTGTCTCTCTCCCTCTCTCTCTCTCTCTCTCTCTCTCTCTCTCTCTCCCTTTCTCTCTTTTGCTCTGTCTCTTTCTCTCTCTCTCTCTCTCTCTCTCTCTCTCTCTCTCTCTCTCTCTCTCTCTCTCTCTCTCTCTCTCTCTTTAGGTTTTGTCTTAGGTATTAGGTTTATTTCCCCGTTTACTTATTTTTTTGAGACGGGTCCCCATTTCCAGAGCACAGCTTTTCTGCTTCTAGGTTAGAGACCAGTACGTGGCGGTTTGACGACAGTCAGATTGGATTTAATGCCTTTGTGTTTGTAACTTGGACAGCGTGTCACCAGCACCTAAAATATGCTCATGTGGATCAGAAGTGTGTTCACAGTCAGGAACGATATAGACAAACTAACATGGACAGGCATTGAAATAGCCGCCTAAATGAGACCAGCCAGTTCTGAGCAAGCTGAAAATGATGCAGTGAAGGAGTAAATCTCTTTGATCTTTTCTCCGCAGGTGACGGGGAAGTTCAGAGGAGGAGTGAACCCTTTCACTAACGGCTGCTGGAGGAACGTGACGCGGGTTCTCTGCAGCTCACAGGCTCCCAGGTCTATTCTTGAGTCTTTCTTTTCTACCAACTGTGCACTACGTAATTTTAGCTCCTGTGCTGCGGCGGTGGAGAAAGATCTGTTCTTCCTGAGATTCGAGGCTCTCCTGAGTTCTCACAGTTAAACATGTTTGTTTATGTTTTTATGCTCGTATTCTGGGCACAGGTTCTGTCTGCTCCTCCACTGAAGAGGCTCTTCTTTAAAGATTCCCAGCTTATGTGGAGTTACTCCAGTGCTAGAGTTAAGGGCGTTTACACACCAGCACGGTTTAGCCCGATTACAACAGACTCTGGTTCGTTTGCACAAGAGGTCAGCCGATATACCAGTATCAGTGTTCAGTAGCGGCAATTTAAAGTCAGGCACGTTCGCGGGCAGCCCTGTGTTATTGGTGCAGTGAAGCTGAAACGGATGTGTTACTCTTTAGCTCTGGGGCTAAAGCTAACTGCTCTAGTGTAATATTAACACAGCGAGTCTCGTCGGAGCAGCCAGAGTCTAGAGTATATTAGTCTCTCTCTCTCTCCCCCCTCTCTCTCTCTCTCTCCCTCTCTATCACTGTCTCTCTCTCTGTCTCTCTGTGACTCTCTGTGTCTCTCTCTTTCTCTAGCACTCTCCCTCTCTCTCACAGTCTGTCTCTGTGTGTCTTTCTCTCTCTCTCTCTCTCTGTGTCTCTCTCTGTGTCTCTATCTCTGTGACACTCTGTGTCTCTCTCTCGGTCTCTCTCTCTGTCTGTCTGTCTCCCTCTCTCTGTCTCCTATCTCTCTCTCTCTCTATCTGTCTCTTTCGGTCTCACTCTGTGTCTCTCTGTTGGTCTCTCTCACTCTCTCTCTGTCTCTTTCTCTCTGTGTCTGTGTCTCTCTCTCTCTGTATGTTTCTCTCCCTCTCTTGCACTCTCACTCTCTCTCTCTCTCGTCGCTTGCGCTGTTTATTTCTCTGGACCAGTGAAACGAACTACAGGTGTGAAAATGCTTCTGTGTCTGGTAAACCACATGAACTGGAATGTAATGTGTTATAATGCAGTATAACCTGAACATGGCTGCTCTTGGAGTATTAACTCAGATTCCTAAAGCCTGGGTTTACCCTTAATGCCACCTTGGCATCGTTACAGCTGTACAGCTTTCTTTGCGCAACTGTTTTTTCTCACAGTTTTTCTCACAGACGTCTGAGTTTTTATTATCTTTATTATTATTTATTTTCTGTAGTGTCTGTAGAAGCATGTACAGAATATACTCCCATTGTATTTTTACTTTCAAGACTAAACTGATGAACGAGTGCTGCTGCTGATCACTTGCATTTGAAAATGAAGTCACCGCTCGGAGTGTGCCATGCTGGAAAAAAGTTTAGATTGTGTTGCATCATGGGATTGTCTTGGTGGCGGAGGAACTGTTCAATGCTTCCTTACAAGTCAGTCAAAGGAACCTCAGTAGACAGTATATTTTAGGTATCTAGAATTGGGACAGCGTACGTGTCAGAAGCGCATACTATGATGTAAAATGCTGTCTATGTAGACAGGTTTTGAGACCCAAGATAAGACAATGTTGTTTATATAGCATGTTCAAAAGACATATGTGTGTGTGTGTGTGTGTATGTATATATATGTATATATATATAGGCGTTTTTGAGGCCGATCACCTTTCAACGCGATCACCCAATAGCCGATACCGATCTAAGGCAGAGCTACAATTATTAGCGCAAGCAAATCATGAAACATGATCAAAGCTGGTTTATCACCATTTTTAACAAGCTTATGTGAAACAGCATAATATTTGTAACAAAATTAGCAGAAAATAAACAATCTACATCAAACAAACCTCGCCAATACTGCAATTGTTCAATTTATACCCTATTTATTTTAAACAAAACACTTCAAGCATTAAATGTAGATCTTGAATTGTTGCTGCTATACTGTTAGTACCGGTCAGATCTGGTCTGTATGGTGTTCTTGGTTATTTGTTTTGTGCTAGCTGTGTGTGCTAGCTCTGCTGTTTGCTGATACTCACTGTATTCAGCCACATGGTGTACTCTTAAATGGCGAATCAGATTAGTAGTTTTTGTTTTGTCTTGGTTCTCCAATGAGGCGCGCTGATTTTACAGACATTACAGACGAGTCTGAGTGACATACGTTAACAAACTGCCAGATGGACGACATGTTTTCTATCACATGCAGTGAACACCATACACTGTTCTTTTGTCAGTCTGTCAAAAGTGAAAGGGTATGTTTTTCCACCTAGTGGTTCAGATAGGAATTGCAGGGAGCTGGCCGGAGGGGGCAGAGTAGTCAGTGTACAGATTGTGTAGCAGTATAAATTTACTGTGTTCTGAAAAGAACTCAACGCACAGCCATTAATGTTGCCACTAGCAACACCAGTGAGTACACCTCACTGTGAACATATCCAAATTGTATCTTGTCCCTCCCCGTTGTCATGTGACTCATTACAGTGTTGTGGGCTGGAGGTTAGGGAACCAACCTTGTGAACTAGAAGGTTTCCGGTTTGATCCCATGAACTGGACACGACTAAAGTGCCCTTGAGCGAAGTGCCTAACCTCTGACTGTTCCCCGAACGCTGTGGAAGGGCTACCCACCGCTCCGGGCAAGGGTGCTCACTGCCCCCTAGTGTGTCTCTTCACTATATGTGAGTGTTTCACTGCACGGATGGGTAATTAACTTTATAAAAATGGAAGGCCGTTCCAAAGTTTAGGTGGCGCAACAGAAAACGCAAGATCACCCTTAAACTTCAATCAGGAAAGTAGAACAGCTTAAAGCAACTGGTTTGAGGAGCGCAGTGATGGAGAGGAAGCGTGTAAACAGAGCAGGTCTGTTATAAAGCCAGGTGCCAGACCATGTAAGGCCTTAAACACAGACAATACCCAGTGTGCTGGGTAAAACAGGGTTAATGCCTTTTAAGATAAATACTGAAAGTGTTGGTGTCCTGATCTACTGTCCTGAAAGTGTGCTTTCCTCCACCACCACCTCCTCAGGTACCTGGGCAGGAAGCGGAGGGCTCAGACAGTGTCGGTACAGCCCCCCTTCCTCAGGCCACAGCTCTCCGAGGCACAGCTGGCAGCCAAAGTGCTCGACAACGGTATCCAAGGAGATCTGCACCGGGTAGGTCATCTTCACAGACATCCTTTTGTTCTGTGTTCACTGTTTCCTTCTTTTTCATCCACATCCACGCTTGGTACCACTGTATATGCCTGAAAACCACCAGTAGCCCTCCTTGAATTATTTACATAATTGATTTCTGAGCAAGCTGGCAATTAGGAGTGTGCGATATGTATCGTCTACAATAAAGGAGCCGTGTTAACGGTGTGCAAGCTGACGTTATCGAGTATACTGACTGGAGGAAAAAACAACAATCTAAGCACCTCAACTCGAACGCGCTTTAGTACAGGCTGCTGCGAGTGCACATTGAGAGTGTCCATACTGTGTGCTAGCATAGGCTAAAGCTAGCATAGCTGTCTAAACACCACACCTAAAGCTGAAAATGAGTGAACACACTGTGCCAGGGAAAGAATCTCAGACATCGTCAGCCTCACATTCTACCTCCTTAGATTTAACTCCTAGACGAGGATCATCTTCACTCGTGTGGAGCTGGTCTGGATCTGAAAAGACCAACGTTACTCAGAAGACGGCCGTTTACAGACTTTGTAAGAAAGTAGCCGTTAAGGATCACTCCACAGCAAAACCACCACACAGAGTATGAAGAGAGTATGAGGAGTATGAAGAGAGTATGAGGAGTATGAAGAGAGTATGAGGAGTATGAAGAGAGTATGAGGAGTATGAAGATAGTATGAGGACTATGGAGAGAGTATGAGGAGTATGAAGAGAGTATGAGGAGTATGAAGAGAGTATGAGGACTATGGAGAGAGTATGAGGAGTATGGAGAGAGTATGAGGAGTATGGAGAGAGTATGAGGAGTATGGAGAGAGTATGAGGACTATGGAGAGAGTATGAGGAGTATGGAGAGAGTATGAGGAGTATGGAGAGAGTATGAGGAGTATGGAGAGAGTATGAGGAGTATGGAGAGAGTATGAGGAGTATGGAGAGAGTATGAGCAGTATGAAGAGAGTATGAGCAGTATGGAGAGAGTATGAGGAGTATGAAGAGAGTATGAGCAGTATGGAGAGAGTATGAGGAGTATGGAGAGAGTATGAGGAGTATGGAGAGAGTATGAGGAGTATGGAGAGAGTATGAGCAGTATGGAGAGAGTATGAGCAGTATGGAGAGAGTATGAGCAGTATGGAGAGAGTATGAGCAGTATGGAGAGAGTGTGAGGAGTATGAAGAGAGTGTGAGGAGTATGAAGAGAGTGTGAGGAGTATGAAGAGAGTGTGAGGAGTATGAAGAGAGTGTGAGGAGTATGAAGAGAGTGTGAGGAGTATGAAGAGAGTGTGAGGAGTATGAAGAGAGTATGAGGACTTTGGAGAGAGTGTGAGGAGTATGAAGAGAGTGTGAGGAGTATGAAGAGAGTGAGGACTATGGAGAGAGTGTGAGGAGTATGAAGAGAGTGTGAGGAGTATGAAGAGAGTATGAGGAGTATGAAGAGAGTATGAGGACTTTGGAGAGAGTATGAGGAGTATGAAGAGAGTGTGAGGAGTACGAAGAGAGTGTGAGGAGTACGAAGAGAGTGTGAGGAGTACGAAGAGAGTGTGAGGAGTACGAAGAGAGTGTGAGGAGTACGAAGAGAGTGTAAGGAGTATGAAGAGAGTGTAAGGAGTATGAAAAGCTTCGGGAGTGCGCCGTCTGAGACAGATCTAAACCAGATAAGATGTCTGGAGAAACATACACTCAGCAAACAGAGTCATTCACTAAAACAGTGTTTATATACTTAAATAAACTATTATGAGTCTGTGTTGTAAAATGTCCAATTAACACCCAGTCTCAGCTCACTGGACTTTGTATGGAAACCGATACTTCCACTATGATGGTACTGTGCTGGGGCTTTTACTCAGATATTGACCTGCAGTCACTTCTTGGTGTGAAGTTTTGGAGATACATGCTCATTTAGTTTGGTGGCATAACTGTAGAGACACAGTTCAATATTAGACCTTCACAAACCTCAAGCATGCTTTACACTGAGAAGCAAAACAACAACAAAACATTAACAAACAGCAATAAAATCGATAAATCGATTTAATCTATTCATTCGAATTTACAGTTAAGGACGATGTGCTTTTATGATAATCTTTTTTCTCTCAGTTTTAACTTCTGACACCCCACTTTGGGCTTCCGTAGTTCAGAGTGATCACCGCTCTGGCCCCCTGTAATGATGTAGGTTACCCCTTAAAATCTAAAATCCATTTTGTAGAGCTGGCCATATCGCCCAGCTCTACAAACATGTATAGACAGAATTATTGGCCGTCCTTCAGATGTGCCCACTGTCTAGAACGTAATCAGCACTGAGACGATTAACTTTACAGTTCCGTTCCGAGTGTGTTGGGATTTCTAAAGTGAATGATTTAATTATGGCTAAAGTTTTTACATGAATGACCTCAACTCATCACTGCAGCCCTGAGGTCTAAAACCAGAATTAGAGCTATTCCAGCCCACTGTGACTATATCACTCTGACTCTTCCTCTGCCAGAGAAAGGTTTCCTGTATGGTCATCTATGCTGACTAATGACATTTCTTTCTGTCTCTCTTTCTCTCTCTCTCTCTCTCTCTCTCTCTCTCTCTCTCGCTCTCTCTCTCTCTCTCTCGCTCTCTCTCTCTCTCTCTCTCTCTCGCTCTCTCTCTCTCTCTCTCGCTCTCTCTCGCTCTCAGTCAAAGAGTAGTTTAGAGATGATGGAGAGTCAGTCTGCAGATGCTGAGCCTCCTCCTCCTCCCAAACCAGAGCTCAGATATCCTGGCCTGTCACGAGGACCCAGTGGACACTCTGAAGGTAAACAAACAAACACAAAAACACACACACACACACTACCAGTCAAACGTTTTAGATACACTACCAGTCAAACGTTTTAGATACACTACCAGACAAACGTTTTAGATGCACTACCAGTCAAACGTTTTAGATACACTACCAGACAAACGTTTTAGATGCACTACCAGTCAAACGTTTTAGATCACTACCAGACAAACGTTTTAGATGCACTACCAGACAAACGTTTTAGATGCACTACCAGACAAACGTTTTAGATGCACTACCAGACAAACGTTTTAGTACACTACCAGACAAACGTTTTAGATACACTACCAGACAAACGTTTTAGATGCACTACCAGACAAACGTTTTAGATGCACTACCAGACAAACGTTTTAGATGCACTACCAGACAAACGTTTTAGATACACTACCAGTCAAACGTTTTAGATGCACTACCAGACAAACGTTTTAGATGCACTACCAGACAAACGTTTTAGATACACTACCAGACAAACGTTTTAGATGCACTACCAGACAAACGTTTTAGATGCACTACCAGACAAACGTTTTAGATGCACTACCAGACAAACGTTTTAGATGCACTACCAGACAAACGTTTTAGATACACTACCAGTCGAACGTTTTAGATACACTACCAGCCGAACGTCCAAGCATAAGCCATGTGGAAGTCCAGCTCCCTTCCCTCAGTGTCCCCTCATACTACCACCTCACGTTGTAGGCACAGTCTCACAAAACATCGCTCAGCTTCACTCGGACTGCTGTGATATTTCTACCAAGTGAACAGGACCATGTTTTTGTCTCTGCTTGTTAGTCATTTGTACTTGTTGCTGACATGTTACTGCTGTTTTCCAGAGAGCAGCCTGTTAAACAAAGCTCCACCGACTCCCACCATGTACAAATACAGACCTACTTACAGCAGCCCAGGGAAGAACCACACCGCGCTCACACACGCCTATGCCAACCAGGTAACCTGTGTGTGTGTGCGTTGTATGTTTGTATGAGTACAGGCAGCAGTGTGTTTACCTCACAAGGGGGCGTGTTGGCATAATAAGCATGTGTGTGTGCATGAAGCATGTGAATCAGTCTGAATCTGTTATTTCATGAACAAGCAGCAGTTGATATGTAGATGTGCCGTCATTCATCGCTTACTGCATGCATGCAATTATGACTCCCTTCATATTTTTTACAGTCCTCTCTCTTTTTGTTCCATTTCTAATCCATTCTTTTGCATTAATTTGTTTTCTTTCCTTTGATTTGGTTGACCCAGTGGCTTTCAGTTGAACAGTATCAGTAAGTTGACGCTGTACTCATTTCCTTTGTTTGTACATGTGTGTTTATTTTTGTTTGTCTGTGTTTCTAAGCCTTTCTCTTACTTTAATTCTGTTTATCTCATTTCAAATCAGGCTTGCCAGCATTAAATCCTACGTCGGGGCTATAGCTGGGTTTTGGTATATGCCACAGCTGATTTCTCAGATATCTTATAATTTTATTCAGAATATTTTGGTTTTTAGAGGATGTATATACAGGACGTGTGATCTGAGATGCTTTTTTGGGTCATATGATCTGCAGTTTGTACACAGTTTGGCCAGCTTTTACTAGTGTCACCTATATTTCATTAGCCAGCTTTTAAAGGCTAAGCACCACTTATGGACACCGCTGGTGATTTAACATTGTTTGAGATACTGAAAATAAATAATAATAAATTCGCTGCTTAATTTGCTTTAAAATAGACGAGTTTAATTAAATTGATAGAAAAATCTGACTTGCTACAGAAACTCCTGAACGCTACCATGTGATGTCACTGGTGGACAGCGCCGCGGTACAACAGCACTATGACTGACTGGGACTGAGAATGTTCTAGAGCTGCTTCTTCAGATTCTGATGATATTTCTGAATTTGAATCTGAAAAAGCTGTAATGTAGAAATAGACCACCATATCACTTAGTCCTGATACTTTTAGACCACCATATCACTTAGTCCTGATACTTTTAGTCAAACCACACCCACAACAGCAGCTCATCCTGAGTGTAAACAGTATCTAGCTAAATAACCAACATTATTCATGACAACAGCCTAGCAACCAGCTAAACTCAGATATAGAGGTACAGTTATTGTAGTAAATATGATCAAAGTGGAACTCGCTCTCATACGACTCTATAAATCTTCATAACTCAACTACGTTAGCTTAGCATAACTTAAACCACTAAACTTAGCAAGTGAAGCTAACGTTAGCTAACATCAGCTAAAGCAGACTCAGTATCTGAGCTTACTCGGTTTAACTCCACGTACACGGAGGCTCTTGAATTCCTTTCGCTGGTTTCCTACACGCCCGTATTGTTGAACAGCGTCAGACTTAAGATCCAGTCGTCGTGTAAGCCTACGTCCCATAGCAGTGATAATCTTCAGACGTGAAATGATCTACAGATGACAGAGTGAGAGGACGCTCCTCTCCAGTGTGTCTGTTTAAAGTTGACAGGTTTAGACCACTTTCTGGATATTTGGGCGTATGTCATTGCGCATTACTGTAAGTGCGTCTTCTAGCGTTATTGTCCGCCGTCTACCTCACACGCATAACATCGACAGTTTCTGAACAGTGTGTGGAGCTAAATAGCCTTTTAAGCCGTATTTCTTGTATTTGTATAAAATAAAACGTTTTCTGATTTTAATAATCACAAGTTAGAAACTCAAACTCCACTGTACTTATTTGTTTAATATATATTTTTTATATTAGCTGGTGCTTAGCCTTTAATATTTTCCTCACACACTCACACCATCTGTCCAGTTTAGCTGTCTGAGAGAGAAAGGCAGACTTAGTTTTAGCAGCCTGGTGCGCTAAGGTAACGGCTGTGTGAGTTGCGGCTGTGCAGGACTGAATTACGGTAGACAAAATTAGAAACACAGCGTTACGTCGTGCTTCATCCCTGCCTTTCTTTTGGCTCACAGCGTGCAGAGAGCTTTGTTCCATTGCCAGCAAGAAGTGATGTCACTGAACGAAAATTAAAAGCTTTTTTCTTCAATGACATCATTCCTTCCATATAGACCCTCAAGCTTTTTTTTTTTTTTTTTTTTTTTGGTAGGAATTGATTCAGAATGAAAGCCGTGGAAGATCTCACTGTGGTGGTGGCTGTAGTAGAATCATCGGTGGTGGAAATGATTGCTTACGATGAGGGAAAATATTGCAGCGTGCTTCTGAAATGGATCTAAAATTCCAGCGCTTCAAATTTGACTTTGTTGCGAGGAGTAGATTAAAAGCAGTCATGTTAAGCCTACCCATGATTTTGTCCGTCTTTGCTTATTAATAATCATGGGTGTTGTTATTGTTTGACACCCTCAGCACCCCCATTCAACTCACCCCCACCTTTTGTTTATAGTGTCTCCTATAGCTGTAGAACACACTAAAGACCCACACTTACCCCTTTTAGTTGTCCTCTACTAATTGTCCAGTGGGACATGGGCAGAATTCTAGCCACAGAGTAGGGGAGGGTGACCACAGGAGCGGGCCTATACTGTTTAATACAGTTATCTAATTTATAAATACTGTAAAAGCTAATCTATAGTTTAGTGCTTAGTACCACAGAAACAGTTGTTGCCGTGAGCATCAGTGCTGCCTAGTAGTATTAATTTTAACTGTGAATACTCACAAGCATGTAAAAACACAACAGTGCTATTTCAGTTGCCGTACATGTAATATATATTAACAATATAATTAATAATATATATAATTTACTAGAGATGGAAGGATCAATTGGCCATGTATCGGTATCGGCCGATTTTTAATCAAAATATGTGATCGGCGATCGCCCGATCTCGAGAGCCGATCGATGGCAGTAAACAAATGAGCCTAATTTCTGTATTTATGGCTAGCGTTTCATCCAGGAAGAGGAGACCTCCGTAAAACACCCTCCAGCCAGCTCCCTGCAGTTCCTATCTGAACCACTAGGTGGAAATATATACCGTTTCGTTTTTGTCAGACTGACTAAAGCAGTGGCCTCGGGGAAAAAACAGTTTACAACGTTCACCCTTATGTGCGGAAAATCAAAACATCGTCCGTCTGACAGTTTGTTACCGTATGTGACTCAGACTCATCCAGGACAGTTTATAACATCTGTAAAATTAGTAACATCAGCGTCTCTCGTTGGGGAACAAAGACATTTAACATACTAATCTGATACGCACTTCAGAGTCACCACACAGCTGAACGCAGTGAGTATCAGCAAACAGCAGAGCTAGCACACACAGCTAACACAAAACTAATAACCCAGAACACCATACAGACCAGATCTGACCGGTACGAACAGAACAGCAGCAGAAACAGCCAGAGAGCTAAAGAACCACAGCCAGAGTGATTGAGTTTATAGTTCTAGATAAGCAGATCTTCTCGGCTGTAGAAGACGTTCATTCTGCTGCTTAATATTCCACCTGGATTCACGCTCTGCTGTTCCTAGTAGAGATACTTTTCAGATGTGGCTCTTCCGGAGCTTATCAAGCGGTTTACTCCCACATACACCAACTTCTAATTTAGTTACAAATATTATGCTTCGTCACATGAGCTCGTTAAAAAAGGTAATAAACCAGTTTCCACATCGTTTCATGACCTGCTTACGCTAATAATATGTAGCCCTGCCGTGTCTAATAGCCCAGCCCTCGATCGGTTTCGGCTATCGGCCAATCGCGCTGAAAGGTGATCGGCGATTGAAATCGGCCTCAAAAACGCTGATCGGTCCATCTCTATAATTTACCAGTTACTGAAAGCTTCAGAGAACAGTCCTTGAGTAGCTTTTAAAGATATGATACTATGACCTTAGGTTTAACAATTAGAGCCTAGTCTTGGTAAGAAGCTGGCTATACGATATGTATCATATTAGGGTTACAAATCAATATATTGCGATACTGTAAGTGCCGATATGTTGCACATCTGTTTTTAGGAGAACTGTCAGTATTAAAAAACAACCACATCCTTATGCATAGATTGCTAATAATAATAGTAGCAATGTATCCTTATTCTTCTTGTTTACGTTGGAGTGGAGTCTTTTGGCTTTTCCCTTCAACTGGGGTGCCACAGCGAGTCAAGATAAGATAAACAAAATACAGCATGTTGTTATAGATAAATAATAAAAGGAAACTGTGGCTCATAATTTGTGTTCAGTTTGATTTAGTAAAAAAAAAAAAAACGAATGGTATCGTGAGGCCAGCATCGTGAATCTCACTGCATCGTGAGTAGAGTGTATCGTTACATCCCTACTAGTCAGTCCACTTTGAACTCAAGATATCCTGTAAAGCAGAGGTCTCTAATAGGTGGGCTGCGTAAAATCACCAAACGTGCTTCTCAGCCAATCAGATCTGTGCAAAGCGTGCACACAGGCGAGAAGCAGCAGTCGCAGAATAAGGTGAGTCAGATGGTGTGCTCTAAAAAAAGAAAAGTCGTCGGCGAAAAACAACTTTTCAACCAGGAACGAACCGAGACAGATGTACGCTCCACACAGAACGTTCTGGATATCTCATATGTGTGTGAGAATGGTCCTAACACAGTTTCAGCCCAGATATAAAGTCCTGGCTGGACCACTAAGATCTCACTTTTCTCACTAAACAAGAGAAAGTGTGGAGAAATACAAGAGAGAGAGATAATAAACTGTTAAGATGAGAAACTCAGTTTCATTTGATTTCCCTTTTTTATTATAAATAAACACTTTATGTTGCACTATTTTTCAAAAGCATTTTAAATGTAGCCCTAGTTTTTAGTTAAAGTGATGAAAAAAGCCTTTAAGTTCAGCATTAAAACAGTAAATATACTGAAATGTACTGAACGGTATGTGTGATGTGTTGGTGTTTCAGTAGCTGATGGTATAAGATGCTGATACTAGACTACTTCAGTAAACAGGATACACCACTGAATCATAAAAGTTAGAAAGGTTGACGGTCCAGACCTTGGCCTGAGGAGATCTCCTCTAGGTGGACCTTACCGAACTCTAATTAAACACCCCCGCTCTAAAGGGATATCAGTTTGGCATCGGTTCGCTGGAGACCATCCTGTGCTGTGTGGAATCTGTGTGAATTCGGCTTTCTGCCACCACTTTATTTAAAAAAATCATCTACACTCGTTTTAGCAGAGCATCAAACCTGTGCTGTAGCAAAGCTGCCACCATGATACCTAAGCTAGCGCCGACCAGGAACCCTAACGGACATGGATGTCCAGATCGCCAGTGAGAGTAGTTGTGCTAAGCTAAGCTCATGAGAGATATTAGACGAGATCTATATCTGGATTGTCGATGCCATTAGTTTTTAGACCCTGATTTGCAGAGTCTTCCTGTCAGAAATGCTGACTCGGCAGGAACAGAACAGCCGCGTAAGGGGTTATTTAAAAGCCCCAGTAGGGAAGAACTCAAGGGGAGACAGATAGAACATGCTGATACTGAAGATAGAAAGAAGGTGTGTGCCTCTTTGTGTGCACAAAAAATAAATATAAAAAAAAAAATAAAGAGGGATGAATTCGGCCCATGTTGCAGTGAATGAGGACTGAGCTCATCAGTAGACCTCGTTAGACGCTCCTAATATAAAGGATGCCCTGTTTACCCACAGTGCTTACACCTTAGCGTGCCTGCTTCTCCTTCTCTCTCTCCTACTCAGTGTCTCACTCCTCCCATGCCAGTTGCAAGTGCCTTGATTTTTAATATTGTTGTCTTTCTATGCCTCTCTCCCATGCTCTCTCTCTCTCTCTCTCTCTCTCTCTCTCTCTCTCTCTCTCTCTCTCTCTCTCTTTCTAGATGAGTCGTGGGGACAGTCTGAAGGAGTCCTCCTCCTCTCTCCTCCAGTCCAGTCAGCAGCCAGGCTACCGCTCCGAGCCCAGCCTGGATGGCCGCGAGGGGGGAGGAGGAGAGCGCGGGGGTGCGGAGCGACCCACCGGAGGCCAGGCGGGACCTCCAGGCCCCGGGATCCCTGGTTACTCCCTCGGGGGGCGCTCTTACCCCTCCTTCTCAGACCCCACCGTGCTCTCTGGAGGCGCGTCGCGCTCCTCCAGCGCTCGCTCTTCTCACAACGCGCCACCCTCCGAGGCCACCACCTCCACCAGCTACAAGAGCTTAGCCAATCAGACGCCTCCTCCGGCCCCTCGTAACGGCAGCTTGTCGTACGACAGCCTGCTCACGCCTTCCGAAAGCCCGGATTTTGAGTCGGCAGCGCCCGAGCTGTCACCTGGGCGAACGCGCACACCTGTGCTTGGATACAGCTCTCCCTTCCTGTCCGCTCAGATCGCTCAGCAACGGGAGGCGGAGCTTCACCAGCCTTCTGCCTCTAGCTCCGCCCTGCTTGCTTCTCCACACCGCGCTGCCTACCTGCGTGGCTCCGCTTCCCCGCCGCCCCCGCCTCCGGAGCGAGAGCGCGAGCGGCTGCTTCACGACGCGCAGCCCCACCATCACCACCATCATCACCATCACCACCACCGGCCCCCGCGCTTCTCCCGCCCGCCGCTCCTGTCCGACTCGGGGTTGTCGCAGCCCTCTTACCCTTACCGCACTCGCTCCACGGACGCCCCGCTGCCCCCCTCCACCCATCCGCCCCGCTCGCCTCACCCCCCTCCTTTAGGGAAGTCTCTGTCCTACTCCAGCGCCGCGGCTGCCGAGATGCAGTACCGCCTGGTCCGCAAGGCCTCCGCTTCTGTCGGGGGAGGGGGCATCCAGGCGCCCAAGTGAGTAACACCCCCCTCCCTCAGCCTTTCGACGCTCTGCGCAGCCTGCTGCCTCCTTCCTCCTCCTCCTACTCCTCCTCCTCCCAGACTCCTGTGAGTGTATCTCTCTCTTTCTTGGTCTTTCTGGTTTTCCCACCTTTTGATTTCCTCTTTAGCTTGTGTCGCATCATAGAACATGGCCTAGACTTGCTGCCAACAGTCGACGCTTGCTTGCACACTACCGTACTCGCACAGTGTTACAATAGTACCTGAATACAGCGTGTCCTGTTGTGTAGGTTTGGTTTTCAGATAAGAAGACACAGAAGCCAGTGTTGTCTCAATATGATTTTGTGTAACTTTGATTTTATAGCAGAAGAAGCGCAGGAGCAACCTTTGTTTATGCCTCTTGGGTCGATGTGTAATCATCTAAGACCTCCTGACTGACCACCTCAGCTTTGCTTAGTACATCCAGGAAATATTGTCCATGCCCAACAGATACAGCACAAAATCTCAGACCTCTGTGTACATTCATTTCTGAGCTATAGGTGGAATGGAAACTAAGCTATTTTTTATTTTTCCTGATCTGTGTTACAAGCTTGTGATGTACACTACCGCTCAAAAGTTTAGGATCACTTTAGAATTTCATTTTATGCAATTTTCATGGAATTCACAAACAATATTGTCCATTTCACAATTAATTTAGAATAAAAATGTTTGTATTAAAGCCTATTTTGCATATAGTCCTATTATCAGCGATTCTCAGTCCTCTGCCTAAATCTCCTGGTACGGCCGCCAATTCAAGTTAAGGATGTTATTGGGCTAATTCAATCAATCAATCAACCTTTGTTTTATCTCGGAAATACATTGAGGGGTGACCCTCATTTGCAATGCAGCCAAGTGTTTACATTTTAAGGCATTGAAAGCAAAATGAGCAAAAATAATAATAATAAATAAAATACAAATTTTAAATAAACATTTAATATAGATGCATAAAATATAATGTTACATTTTTTAGAAAAATGTTTTAAAAATATATAAAATAAACATAAAACGCATACAAATAAACAAAATAAGATAATAAAAAGTAATGTACTAATAAAAAATAATCTCATCAAAACAATCACGATAAAAAAATAAAATAAAATAAACCAAAAATACATAAAAATAACAAAGATAAAAATTTAAATCTTAATAGAAATGGTTAAAATGGTTTTGTAATCCAGCAAGCTGAGCTTCAGAGTTTCCTGTAGAGAATTCCAGCTCACTGGTGCACTGTAGCTAAAAGCAGATTTTCCCAGTTCACTAAAAACTCTCGGTACCTGACAGGTGATCCAGCCACTAGAGCGAGTCTGATAATTATTGTTATTTATTGAAATCAGAGAAGAGATGTAGGCTGGCAAATGGCCAGAGTTATTTATTGATAAAAATGAGCCAATGAGATTCTCTTCATGCAGCTAGTGAGGACCAATGAACTCTATCATAGAGTCTGCAGTGTTGAGTATTGTAATTGGTTGTTAGGACACTCTTGCTCAATTGTGATCACAGCTGAAAAACATTCTACTAATAAGTGAGTATAAAAGGGAGAACAACATTCTAGGTTAGTTTAGTATCTGAAGATCAGCAGTTGATGGCTTGCTGACCGACTCAAAATGACCAGAAAGAAACAACTTTCTTTAGAGACCCGTCAGTCCATTGTTGTGTTAAGGAAGAAGATTAAAACAAGAACATTTCACTGTGATCCCAAACTTTTGAGCTGTAGTGTAAATCAGGTGAGTCAGGTAAGTCCACTAGTGCAGTGTTTGGATGCTGCTGCTACACCTGAATCTAAATGCCATGGCATAAGTATACAAGACTAAGTGCTAACTTTCAATGTAAGAGCTTTCAACACTGTTAAAGGCTAAGCACCACTTATGGACACCCCTGGTGATTTCACATTGTTTTAGATACTGAAAATATATAAACATGACTTTTGCTGCTTAATTTGCTTTAAAATAGACAAGCTTAATTAAATTGACGGCTGACTTGGACTTTATATTTTCCAGAGCTGCTTCTTCAGATTCTGATGATATTTTTCAATTTGAATGTGAAAGAGCTGTAATGTAGAAATAGACCACCATATCACTTAGTCCTGATACTTTTAGACCACCATATCACTAAGTCCTGATACTTTTAGTCAAACCACACCCACAACAGCAGCTCATCCTGAGTGTAAACAGTATCTAGCTAAATAACCAACATTATTCATGACAACAGCCTAGCAACCAGCTAAACTCAGATATAGAGGTACAGTTATTGTTGTAAATATGATTAAAGTGGAACTCGCTCTCATACGACTCTATAAATCTTCATAACTCAACTACGTTAGCTTAGCATAACTTAAACCACTGAACGTAGCAAGAGAAGCTAACGTTAGCTAACATCAGCTAAAGCAGGCTCAGTAACTGAGCTTACCTGGTTTAACTCCACGTACACGGAGGCTCTTGAACTCCTCTCGCTGGTTTCCTACACGCCCATATTGTTGAACAGCTCCAGACTTAAGATCCAGTCATCGTGTAAGCCTACGTCCCATAGCTGTGATAATCTTCAGACGTGAAATGATCTACAGATGACGGAGTGAGAGGACCGTCTTTTCCATTGTGCTCATTTAAAGTTGACAGATCGTTCGTAATTACTGAAAGTTCAGGGTCACAGAGTTCATACCTTTAAACTTTGAATATACCAGTCCATTTATTGTCTTTCTTCAGGTGGCTTGAGCAGATGATCCATACTTAAGCAACAACAATAAACAAACAAACACCACCCCTATAGTGTTTGAACTTCCCGCTGGTACCTGCATTCACACGATTCCAAACGATCCGTTCAAAATACTGTTGACTTCCTCGCCAACCACCCCTCTCCACAGAACCGTAGAACCAGCCTTTTAAAACCCTCAGCGCCCCCAAGTGGTCAATTAAACAAAATTGAAAGAAACCTAAATGGCTCCAGCAGGGGGTCTTTGGGCCGTTACATCCAATTACTGCAGCCAAAAACACCACCGTTTGGCTTCTAACTTTGTTGTCCACCATCAGTGTCATACGAATGACGCCTACGGCAGTTTCAAAACAGTGGGCGGAGCTATACAGCCTTTAAAGCTGTATTTCTTGACTTTGTAAACAATAAAACGTTTTCTGATTTTTAATAATCACAAGTTAGGATCTCACTCTGCTGTAGTTATGTTTTTGATATTTTCGGATTAGCTGGTGCTTAGCCTTTAAAGACACTTTGATTCCTGTTATTCTGATATTACAAATGAAAATATTGAAAATGTGTTTCATGTATTCATTTCACTCACACAGCATTTAAAACCAACTTATTAGTGTGCCCTTAATGCAGATGGTTTTAAAAGTGAGCCTTGTCTTATGTTATACCTTTTATTATATATATTTTTCATGTTGTATTTGTTTAATATTAATATTTCCCAACCTCTTCTTATGCCTCACAGTTAAAGAGGCTGTTGTTGCCTGTTGTTGTTGAATGTTGTACCTGATGAAAGGTGAAACTGTCCCATATTGTGTGAAATGCCAAACATAGATTACAATAAAACATTTACTGCCAAGATGTATCGTCTATAACCGAGAAAGACAACAGATCTAATCAGCAGAAAACATAACAAACTCTTTACCAAAACAAAAGCAACAACGCTTCTAAAACTCCTGTCATTAACAAAACTGAAACAACACAAATAACATACATGAACATACATAGACAACAGATACAACTTCTCCAAGTCAATAAACCAAAGTAAGTAATCACGAATCACAACATTTCCTGCCATGAACACGGCCCAAAGGACAGACATGGCGGTAAAAAATTAAACTCTATCTAATTACTGCAGTACAGGGATCCTAAATGCTCTTCATACATGCCTAAAACCAAGAGAAGGGAAGTTGAACACATCTTGAACCAAAGATAGATAGATAGATCTTTATTGATCCCTTTGGGAGGGTTCCCTCAGGGAAATTAAAATTCCAGTAGCATCATTACAGTAAACACACAAGAAACATATGAAAGGAATATAAATTAAGAAAACCATTGTACAAAAAATAAAAATAAAGAAAAATCTAACTGGGGAAGAACTGGGCACACTATTATTGCACTTGTTTAATGTTACTGATGTTATTGCACTTAGTCTGGTTGTGTTATTATCAGTCTACTGCTCCATCCCATCCTCTGTCCTCCTGTGACCCCTCCTCCCCTGCAGAGAGGAGTTGTACAGTCTGATGGCATGAAGGACAAAGGAGTTTTTGAGTAATAATATAATAATATCCAGTAACGTCTAGCTTCAGTATTTTTGGCAGCATTCTAGCATCTTGATAAGAACAAGCCAACCAGTTTACCTTGTAGTCTTTGTGATTACTGAGTGATGAACATTAATTATTGGTGTAGGAAAATATCGAACATTGCGATATTATGTTTAGTGATGCTGTAGCGATTCTCAAAAACACAGTATTGATTGGTAGCTAACAGTGTACCTGCACAGATTCCTGGCAGACAGTGCTTTGTTTACACCTCTGACCACTAGATGGCAGTGTTGTAATAAATTTTCAGCTCCACTCCAACATTAACAAGCAGCACAAGGGCGCAATGCTATTGAAAGCATTGATAAACCTGTTCAAATAATCACTTTGCTTGCAGTATCGCAATATATTGAATCGAGACTGTTGTATCAAGATACGTGTTGTATCGCCAGATTCTGGCCAATACACAGTCCTAGTGTTAATATGTGAGTGTCTGGGCTTCTAAAAGATAAACCCACCTTTTAAAACCTTTCCAAAAACTGTTGTCTATTACATGCTGGTAGGGGTGTGCCATATCATATCGTACGCAATAATATTGGCAACAGTTTTGAATATCGTGAACAATATTATACCCTGAAATATCGTGCCATATCACCCATCACTAATTATCACATCAGGTACTACTTTTACTGTTTTTAACAAAAGAAAAATTCACACTTTTCTCATTTCCCATTATATATCTACTAGAGACAGATTTTATCTCCAGTATCATTCACTTTACTTCAGTCCTGGATATATGGAGATATTTGGAGTGCATTATTTAGTATCCTGACATTCTGGATCATTGACTTCTGTTATAATCAGATAAAAAAAATCTTCTATTTTTTAATATCTCAGTTAGGGGTGTGCCATATTATATCATATGCAATAAGATTTCATTTTTATTTTGTTGCAGTAGTGTATTCTTTATTTTTATTTTTATTTTTTTTAATTCATTGTTTTGTCATATCGTCAAGAGTATTGTTATCACAAAAATACCCTGACATATCGTGATACTACTGTAGGGCCATATCGCCCAACCCTACATGCTAACTGTTGGACACAGTGACATGAGGCAAGTCTGAGGTGGTCAGTTGGGAATTCTCAAAATTCACAGACATAAATAATTGATTTTAATCTTCTGAAAGAGTGCGATGAATTCTAAAATCGTGAAATGAATCCTAAATCCTTCTCGTCTTTGTCTCTCTGTGGTTCTCCTATTCAGGGACGAGATTCAGATGAAATCTTATAGTCGGACGAATGGGCAGCCCAGATCGTCGCTCCCTCAGTCTCCTTCTTCCACCCCCTCTTCTCCCTCTCATCCGGTCAGCGTCTCCACCCGCCCAGGACAGGCCTATCCCAGTGTCGGTTCTCCCCAGAGCCCAGCCCACAAGCCTGGAGGTGGGGTGAAGAAGGTGACGGGCGTCGGAGGGACCACTTATGAGATATCAGTCTGAGCGATGGGCGGCCGCTTCCAACGGTCCGGTGGCGCCAACTGGGCCACGGACCTTCTTCTCCTGCCCACTCTCATAGGAGAGCTTCGCCACTGGAAGTGAAACGCGGCGTGTGCCACAGACGTTAATTGGTGCACAAGACGGAGCCGAGGACTCCAAACCTGTTTCGTTTTTTTACAGATGAGAAAAGGACGAGAAATGACCAGCAGGTTTATGGTCAGACGAGACACTCAGGAGGAGGAGGAGTAGAGTTCTGGTTCTCCAGTGCAGCACCTTGTCATACAATCCCCCTCAAGTTTCGAGGCTGGACTTCCTGACTTATAACTAAAACGAGGAGGTGTGACACTTGAAGGGTGTGGCAAATACCTGGACTGCTTTTTTTTGTTTTGTTTTGTTTTGTTTGTTTGTTTTTGTTTTTTAATCAGTATAAGAAAAAAAAAAGATTGCTCTATGACGAGTGTGTAAATGATATATTGTATGTTCTGTATAGAGAAAAATGGGTTTCAGTTGTTTTCCCAGGAGTTTTCTCCAAGTGGCTGGATTTAAAGACTTCGCAGCACACGGCTGCCACCGTGATTGGCTTGTGACCATTCTACCTACTGTGTATTGACCAATCAGACCTGGAGAAGCCCAAGCAGTAGTGGGGAGCTTGATTTGTTGCAGAGACAAGCCTTTTTCGAGACGTTCTAGAGCAATGACCTTGAATATCAAGGAAATGTTTTTATTTTATTTAATTTGAAAATGTTATTTTATATAAATTTATAAATAGCTATTGATAAGATCAAGAATCTGGGGCATCATTTGCAGATTTTACGCAGGTTCTTCGATCCACACGTCTATACAAGGACGCCTGCTCCGAACATGTGTTACTCGGACGCTCCCCCGTGTTTTCTACTATCGGCTGAAGAGATTTACGTCCAGTTTGAATATTTAACCAATCAAACCAATCAAAGTGGGAGAACTCCTCCCCCACTCCTGAGGCTGAGCTTGTGTCTCCACGTAACCGAGAGCCTTGAAATCAGCCAGACGAAATCTCTGTAATGCACAGTCGCTGAGATGTAGCATCGTGAACACGTCTGACTCGCAGGTTTGCCCACCTCCTGGAACATATTTACCTTGTAAAGTATGTCTGCCTCTGAGATTTTTGGCTATCAGTTATCATTCGAAGAGAAATCCTCCCGTGGCCTTGTCTAGCCGACCAATTAGGATGAAACGCTAGCCGGCCAGTGAGAGAGTGAGAGCGAGAGTGAGACGGGGAATTGTATCAGTGCGCTCTGATAGGACAACGGTTGACCCGATCAGTGTGACCACTGTAGTTACGAAGCCTTTTTTTTAATTATTGTTATTATTATTTAATTTTTACTTTCTTTCAAAGCGACTTCGTGGCTGTTTTGCAGGGCTTGTGTTTCAGTGATTCCTTGATTTGTCAGTGGCATTGAATTGAACTTTAGATCAAGACTGGACTAAATACATACTTTGTCTAATCGGGCAAAAGTGTTTTTACAGCCGATTTAACAGTCAGCGAATGCCCTCGAAAAGAAAGCGAGAAAAATTTGGGGGTCTGCATCGGTGGGTTACTTAAGAAGGAAAAAAAAGTGTACTGTATAGCTCAGTGTGAGTGAATGTAGGTATGTGTGTGTGCGCGTGGTGGAGCATTGGTAATAAACTCTTTATAAATCACACTTGCTTGATACTTTAATTACTGATAACACCATTTTAAACATCGTTATTTATTTATTATTTATTATATATTATTATTTATACATTATTTTATATATATATATATATATATATATATATATATATATATATATATATTAGGGCTGTGTTTCGGCAAGAACCTGACAATACAATACGTATTGTGATACAGAGGTCACAATTCAATATATTACAATATACTGAGATATTGCTAGCAAAGTGATTTATTGTGATTTTTCAAATCCTACTATTATAACACACCACTATATGAACAGGTTTGTCAATGCTTACAATAGCATTGCGCCCTTGTGCTGCTTGTTAATGTTGGAGTGGAGCTGAAAATGGATTACAACACTGCCATCTAGTGGTCAGAGGATTAAACAACACGCAGTGATTCACTGTCTGCCAGGAATCTGTGTATGGCTACTGTTTTTGAGAATCGATACAGTCTCACTAAACATAATATCCTGATATTTGATATTTTCTATATTTTTTTGTGTGTATATATATATATATATATATATATATATATATATGTATATACATATGTGTGAGTGTGTGTTTAACATTATAGTCTTTATGACTTTTAGAAGAGTGGGTTTTTGGAGAGGTGGGCTAGTGCAATATGGACCCCTGTGGTGCGGCCTAAGCTTTTGTCCTTACATTTTTACCTTACATTACTTTTACTTTTATACTTTAGTTTTGAAAGCAGTACTTTTACACTTTTACTGGAGTAAAAAGCTTCAGTTGATACTTCAACTTCTACAGAAGTATTTTTAAACCCTAGTATCTATACTTCCACCTGAGTAATTAATGTGAATACTTTTAACACCTTTGGTATTTGTACTTCGTTACTTGACCCCTCTGGTCATGTAGTATAGTATCGGATTGTCCGAGTGGTGCAGTCCTTGAGAAACCAGCCCACGCGTGACGTTCTTTAAACACTTTGCATTTTATTGGCATGACAAAAAACAACATTCATCCGAATCCTCAGTCATTCGCGAGGGCACATGCACTGTTCCGTCCTGTTCTGGACAGTGTAACTGCAGTAGAGTCCAGCTAGACATGATATCTAAGAACACTGACCTCCACAGATACGCAGAGACCCAAAAGGAAAGCAGAGAACAGTGACGGCAGTTTGCTTTGCCAAGCAGTGTCAGTATTAGAGTCCAAACATAGTATTAGAAAACAAAACAACACCCCCCACACACACAAACCCCACCGGCCCAGAGAGAGACCTCCTCAGTGTCAGTACTAATCTAGAGAAACATGAGAGTGAGAAGAAAGGTGTGTGTGGGTGTGAGTGTCTATACACAGCATTGATGTTCTGCTCGCCTTCATAATAACTCAATCAGGTTTGCCCATCTGCAGCTTACAGTCCATCCCTTTCTTAGTTTTGGAGGCCATCGCTTGGTGCAAGTACCAGAAAAGTGATAATATGCAAGACAAACATCATCGCTGTCCAAAGAAAAACATCCATTATTGGCAAATTTTCATTTATCTACATCATTTGGACCAATAGAAATGCTCCAAATCCAAAGTAGCTTGGAAAACCGTCTGGTTCCATTGACTTACATTACAAGCGAAGACTGACTCTCCTTAAAGTTGCCATAGTGGAGACTTGTTTTTCATTGGACATCAACAACACACGTTACCAGCAAGAGAGGAAACGATACAGCAGGAATGATTATTAAAAATTACAAAAAGAAATAACAATAACAATAATAATAATAATAATAATAATAATAAAAAAATGGAATCAAGATTAGAACACTAGCAGGAATGGCTCAACAACTGCCTCCCTCCCTTCACTCTATAAATTAATATCCTATCGCTGACTCTGTTAGAGGTAGGAACTATGAAATGTTTAATTTGGTTAAAAATAAGAAGAACACTGTCAGCAGGACTGGCATCGGTGCAGCGTCCCGCCTCGCGCCGCCTCTCCGCAACAGCTGACTCGTTTTAAAGGAGTGAAATTAAGTCTGGCTGAGTTTGTGGTTTAATTGATTATGTGATTGGAAATGGAATCAACAAGCGCTCGCGTGTCTCCGCAGAACTTTCCTCGCATCAGTCAGAAATATTTGCATAAACTCATCCAGCTCTCCACAGCGACGCCACCAAAGCTCACCCGCCTCAGCGCCCTATTTGTCCTTCTTGGTCTCTTTCTCGATCTCGGCCTCGGGCTCCTCCTCCTCGGGCACAGGAGGGAACTGCGACTCGTTCATCTTCTCGTTCTTCTCTCCTTTGGTCTTATTGAGCTTCTTTGATTTCTGATACAGCTCGTTTAGGTTGAACTCTCGGATGATGTTCTCCTGAACAGTCAGATACAGGAAAGAGGCAGTCAGTATGTTTATTTCTCTGTAAACTAGAAGCTAAAAGTTATTTATTATTTAATCTGCATAACAGCATATTAATATTATTACAGCTCAAAAGGGGAAACAGTAAAACCTGCATAAATCAATTAATATAAAGAATTTCTGCATAATTAAATTAACAAACACGTAAACAAAGTCGTTCCAGGCTGTTTGTTGTGAAACGGTTAAGTCCAAAGAAAATCTCCATCATTGACAGTTTTCGTTTTTCTACATCATTTCAATGCAACAGCTGTCGTTTACATTGTGTACCAATTAAATTTCATGATGAATGGACCAATAGAAATGCTCCAAAATAGCTTGGAAAAAATTCTGGTTTCATTGACTTCCATAGAAATATTATACATATTATTACAGCTCAGACAGTTAAATAGTAAACCTGCATAAATCAATATAAAGAATTTCTGCATAATTAAATTAACAAAAATGTAAACAAAGGCACTGCAGGCTCATTGTTGTGAAATGCTGAAGTCAAAAAAAAAAATCTCCATTATTGACAGTTTTTGTTTTTCTACATCATTTCAATGCAACAGCTGCCGTTTACACGGTGTACCAATTTCATGATGAATGAACCAATAGAAATGCTTTAAAACAGCTTGGAAAAAATTCTGGTTCCATTAACTTACATATAAATATTATACATATTATTACAGCTCAGACCGTTAAATAGTAAACCTGCATAAATCAATATAAAGAATTTCTGTTAATTAAATTCTGTTAATAATTAAATTGACAAACATGTAAACAAAGTCGTTCCAGGCTCGTTGTTGTGAAATGCTAAAGTCCAAAGAAAATCTCCATCATTGACAGTTTTCGTTTTTCTACATCATTTCAATGCAACAGCTGTCGTTTACACTGTGTACCAATTTCATAATGAATGGACCAATAGAAATGCTCCAAAATAGCTTGGAAAAAATTCTGGTTCCATTGACTTACATATAAATATTATACATATTATTACAGCTCAGACGGTTAAATAGTAAAACCTGCATAAATCAATATAAATAATTTCTGCATAATTAAATTAACAAACATGTAAACAAAGTCATTCCAGGCTCGTTGTTGTGAAACGCTCAGTTTCTTTTACAGCTGTTTTAATAGGAATCTAAAGTCTGAAGCTTCTTGGAGAAAAAGAAATTATCCAGAATTACTTGGAATAAAACATCTTTACATTAACTTACATTCAAAGTACGAAAAAATCTTTCTGTCCTGTAAAGTCTCTATGTAGTTTGTAACAGTACATAAAATAGATATATTTGCTGTGTGAGCCCTGGTGTCCATCACATCCCTGGTAAAGAAATCCAAGGTGATATATTTCTCTGTTTCATATCAAACCACTCTGATTGACTTTGTTTACATCTCAACAACTCAACTCAATTATACACAGACATTTAAAACACTTGGTGGAATTCAGCTTCAATTATAAACTAAGAATATCATAATGAGTATCTCCAAAATAGCAAAGACAGGAGACAAAAGCTTTACTTTTAATGTCAGTGTAAGTCAATGGAACCAGAATATTTCCCGAGCAAATTTTAACCAGAAAATTAAACAATAATAGAGATACATGTTTTATTTTGGGACAGTGACGATATGCTGTGTGACCCCTGGTTCCCACCACGTCCCTAGTAAAGAATTCCAAGTCCTCACATTTAACACAGATATTCAAAACAATTGGAGGGATTCTCTTTAATTCCAAAATAAGAATATCATATCATCACTGTCCAACGAAACTAAAGGACAAACTTTTACTTTACTTGAAGTCACTGGAACCAGAATGTTTTCCAATCTACTTTGGAGCATTTCTAGTGGTCCAATCATGAATCATGAAAAAATGGAAATATCCTTTTTTATTTTTGGATAGTATATCTAATTTACTTCTCTACTTTTAACCATTAAATTAACCATTTACTGATTTATACAGAACGTCCCTTTAATTTCTTTATGAAGTGTATTATATAACTAAGTGTATATATATATATATATATATATGTTTCAGCTTATTTAAAAGTATAAACTATGAGATTATGGTCTGTAGTTTAAGCAGAACCTCACATCTAATAATAATAATAATAATAATAATAATAATAATAATAATAAATCACAGATAACAGTGATTGCATGCAAGCTGAGATTACACCTCACCTCAGTAAAGCTCCAAGACACTGCTCTTCCTTTCTTGTCCACTTGGGGGCGTCTCATGACTTCTTTCCCTCCCTGAAAGAGCACCAAGGAGGGCAGCTGCTTGGACAGAGGAGATGTGCTCACCTTATACCTAAGAAGAAGAACGAAGGTGGAGAGAAAAACAAATTAAGGAGCTTAAAAAGTGAAAAAGTTATTGAATCAATGAAGCCTCGAGTGAAAAGAGTCACTTACTTCTTGGATACCTCACCATAGCGACCGATGTCCACTTTACCGAATTTCAGTCCAGCGCAGTTGTACCTGTGAGAGAGCAGAAGTGAGCGTGGAGAGAGGAGAGCTTCTCGAGCCGGTACTCTACTTCAGCCACTCATTAAAATGTGCTACACTAGTGCACAGTATCTGTCACTCCCTTGACTCAGAGGTCCTCACTTACTTCAGGGACAGGTCAGCGTAGACGGAGGCAAAAGACTGGCACTCTGGAGACCAGTTAGCGAAGAACTCCACAATCCACGTCACACGGCTGTCTCTGTCCAGCTCCTCCTGAAGACCAACAGGTCAGAGATGTTTTCACATGAACGGATTTCAGCTACAGGCTAGATTTTCATTAAAAGGCTGACTCTTCATCTCTGCCGCGTCACATCCCTAAATTAAACAGTAACTTTATTAAAAAAGTTAACAAGATTTATTCTGTCTCAGGACATTTTAACCCTTTCTATTCCAGTCATCATGAAAGGCCCACACAGTTAAGGACAGCTTACATTTTCAATTTAGACTTTTTTTTAAAAACATTATTAATACATTTCACAGACTCCTTCGCAGTATAATGGTTTGTTTAGTGTATAGTATAGTATGTATCATGTGTAGTATAATTGTTATAGTGTGTAGTGTATAGTATAGTTGGTTTAGTGTATAGTATAGTATGTATCATGTGTAGTATAATTGTTATAGTGTGTAGTGTATAGTATAGTTGGTTTAGTGTATAGTATAGTATGCATCATGTGTAGTATAGTTGTTATAGTGTGTAGTGTATAGTATAGTTGGTTTAGTGTGTAGTATAGTATGCATCATGTGTAGTATAGTTGTTATAGTGTGTAGTGTATAGTATAGTTGGTTTAGTGTATAGTATAGTATGTATCATGTGTAGTATAGTTGTTATAGTGTGTAGTGTATAGTATAGTTGGTTTAGTGTATAGTATAGTATGTATTATGTGTAGTATAGTTGTTATAGTTGGTATAGTATAGTATAGCATCATGTGTAGTATAGTTGTTATAGTGTATTGTAAGTAGTATAGTTTGTTTAGTGTATAGTATAGTATGTATAGTTTGTAGTATTGTTGTTTTAGTGTACAGTGTATAACATAGTAGGTATAGGTTGTATTATAGTTGGTATAGTGTATAGTATAGTTGGTTTCATGTGTAGTATAGTTGTTATAGTTGGTATAGTGTATAGTATAGTTGGTTTAGTGTATAGTATAGTATCATGTGTAGTATAGTTGTTATAGTTGGTATAGTGTATAGTATAGTTGGTTTAGTGTATAGTATAGTATCATGTGTAGTATAGTTGTTATAGTTGGTATAGTGTATAGTATAGTTGGTTTAGTGTATAGTATAGTATCATGTGTAGTATAATTGTTATAGTGTATTGTAAGTAGTATAGTATGTATAGTTTGTAGTATTGTTGTTTTAGTGTACAGTGTATAGCATAGTAGGTATAGGTTGTATTATAGTTGGTATAGTGTATAGTATAGTTGGTTTCATGTGTAGTATAGTTGTTATAGTTGGTATAGTGTATAGTATAGTTGGTTTAGTGTATAGTATCATGTGTAGTATAGTTGTTATAGTGTATTGTAAGTAGTATAGTTTGTTTAGTGTATATTATAGTATGTATAGTTTGTAGTATTGCTGTTTTAGTGTACAGTGTATAGCATAGTAGGTATAGGTTGCATTATAGTTGGTTTCATGTGTAGTATAGCTGTTATAGTGTGTAGTGTATAGTGTAGTTGGTTTAGTGTACAGTAGCTATAGTTCTTATGGTGTGTAGTGAATAGTATAGTTGATTTAGTGTATAGTAGCTATAGTTCTTATGGTGTGTAGTGTATAGTTGGTTTCATGTGTAGTATAGTTGTTATGGTGTGTAGTGTATGGTATAGTTGGTTTAGTGTATATTAGCTATAGTTGTTATGGTGTGTAGTGTTTAGTATAGTTGGTTTAGTGTATAATGTATAGAATAGTTGGTACAGTGTATTGTATAGTTGGTTTAGTGTATAGCAGGTATAGTTTGTAGTATAGTTGCTATGGTGTGTAGTGTATAGTATAGTTGGTTTAGTGTATAGTAGCTATAGTTGTTATAGTGTGTAGTGTACAGTTGGTTTCATTTGTAGTATAGTTGTTACGGTGTGTAGTGTATAGTATAGTTGGTTTCATGTGTAGTATAGTTGTTATGGTGTGTAGTGTATAGTTTAGTTGGTTTAGTGTATAATGTATAAAACTGTTGGTACAGTGTATATTGTATAGTATAGTTGGTTTAGTGTATAGTAGCTATAGTTGTTATGGTGTGTAGTGTTTAGTACAGTTGGTTTAGTGTATAATGTATAGAATAGTTGGTACAGTGTATTGTATAGTTGGTTTAGTGTATAGTAGGTATAGTTTGTAGTATAGTTGCTATGGTGTGTAGTGTATAGTATAGTTGGTTTAGTGTATAGTAGCTATAGTTGTTATGGTGTATATTGTATTGTATAGTTGTTTAAGTGTATAATGTATAGAATAGTTGGTTTAGTGTAGTGGGTTAAACTGCTGCCCTTTATGCCACCTGGGTAACCACCTTACACTATATCAATTAGAGTACTAAAACTGTTGTTTGAGTGTACAGTGTATAACAGGTATAGGTTGTATTATAGTTGGTATAGTGTATAGTATAGTTGGTTTCATGTGTAGTATAGTTGTTATAGTTGGTATAGTGTATAGTATAGTTGGTTTAGTGTATAGTATAGTATCATGTGTAGTATAGTTGTTATAGTTGGTATAGTGTATAGTATAGTTGGTTTAGTGTATAGTATAGTATCATGTGTAGTATAGTTGTTATAGTTGGTATAGTGTATAGTATAGTTGGTTTAGTGTATAGTATAGTATCATGTGTAGTATATTTGTTATAGTGTATTGTAAGTAGTATAGTATGTATAGTTTGTAGTATTGTTGTTTTAGTGTACAGTGTATAGCATAGTAGGTATAGGTTGTATTATAGTTGGTATAGTGTATAGTATAGTTGGTTTCATGTGTAGTATAGTTGTTATAGTTGGTATAGTGTATAGTATAGTTGGTTTAGTGTATAGTATAGTATCATGTGTAGTATAGTTGTTATAGTGTATTGTAAGTAGTATAGTTTGTTTAGTGTATATTATAGTATGTATAGTTTGTAGTATTGCTGTTTTAGTGTACAGTGTATAGCATAGTAGGTATAGGTTGTATTATAGTTGGTTTCATGTGTAGTATAGCTGTTATAGTGTGTAGTGTATAGTGTAGTTGGTTTAGTGTACAGTAGCTATAGTTCTTATGGTGTGTAGTGTATAGTATAGTTGATTTAGTGTATAGTAGCTATAGTTCTTATGGTGTGTAGTGTATAGTTGGTTTCATGTGTAGTATAGTTGTTATGGTGTGTAGTGTATGGTATAGTTGGTTTAGTGTATAGTAGCTATAGTTGTTATGGTGTGTAGTGTTTAGTATAGTTGGTTTAGTGTATAATGTATAGAATAGTTGGTACAGTGTATTGTATAGTTGGTTTAGTGTATAGCAGGTATAGTTTGTAGTATAGTTGCTATGGTGTGTAGTGTATAGTATAGTTGGTTTAGTGTATAGTAGCTATAGTTGTTATAGTGTGTAGTGTACAGTTGGTTTCATTTGTAGTATAGTTGTTACGGTGTGTAGTGTATAGTATAGTTGGTTTCATGTGTAGTATAGTTGTTATGGTGTGTAGTGTATAGTATAGTTGGTTTAGTGTATAATGTATAAAACTGTTGGTACAGTGTATATTGTATAGTATAGTTGGTTTAGAGTATAGTAGCTATAGTTGTTATGGTGTTTAGTGTTTAGTATAGTTGGTTTAGTGTATAATGTATAGAATAGTTGGTACAGTGTATTGTATAGTTGGTTTAGTGTATAGTAGGTATAGTTTGTAGTATAGTTGGTATGGTGTGTAGTGTATAGTATAGTTGGTTTAGTCTATAGTAGCTATAGTTGTTATGGTGTGTAGTGTATAGTTTAGTTGGTTTAGTGTATAATGTATAAAACTGTTGGTACAGTGTATATTGTATAGTATAGTTGGTTTAGTGTATAGTAGCTATAGTTGTTATGGTGTGTAGTGTTTAGTATAGTTGGTTTAGTGTATAATGTATAGAATAGTTGGTACAGTGTATTGTATAGTTGGTTTAGTGTATAGTAGGTATAGTTTGTAGTATAGTTGCTATGGTGTGTAGTGTATAGTATAGTTGGTTTAGTGTATAGTAGCTATAGTTTGTAGTATAGTTGGTATGGTGTGTAGTGTATAGTATAGTTGGTTTAGTCTATAGTAGCTATAGTTGTTATGGTGTGTAGTGTATAGTATAGTTGGTTTAGTGTATAATGTATAAAACTGTTGGTACAGTGTATATTGTATAGTATAGTTGGTTTAGTGTATAGTAGCTATAGTTGTTATGGTGTGTAGTGTTTAGTATAGTTGGTTTAGTGTATAATGTATAGAATAGTTGGTACAGTGTATTGTATAGTTGGTTTAGTGTATAGTAGGTATAGTTTGTAGTATAGTCGCTATGGTGTGTAGTGTATAGTATAGTTGGTTTAGTGTATAGTAGCTATAGTTGTTATGGTGTATAGTGTATTGTATAGTTGTTTAAGTGTATAATGTATAGAATAGTTGGTTTAGTGTAGTGGGTTAAACTGCTGCCCTTTATGCCACCTGGGTAACCACCTTACACTATATCAATTAGAGTCCTTGGGTAAAACTCCTAACACTACCTGCACCTACCTGTGTACAGGTAAACTATAACACTACCTTCACTTACCTGTGTACAGGTAAACTGTAACACTACCTTCACCTACCTGTGTACAGGTAAACTATAACACTACCTTCACCTACCTGTGTACAGGTAAACTATAACACTACCTTCACCTACCTGTGTACAGGTAAACTGTAACACTACCTTCACCTACCTGTGTACAGATAAACTGTAACACTACCTCCACTTACCTGTGTACAGGTAAACTGCAACACTACCTTCACCTACCTGTGTACAGGTAAACTGTCTACAACACAAATAGACCCACTTGTTTACCATCTCTGAGTGTTTACATCTAATACAGCAAACAGTAAACATTCTGGGACTCTCTGATCTTACAAAGCCTGGTACGCTGTGAACAGGTTTAGAGTTTTATCTCCAAAGTATCACTAAACAATGTCAGGCAGCGTGTTTACAACTGTTTCAGGCAATGACCTCATCAGGAAGTTTCCATACACGTTAAACGTCTCTGTACAACAGCAGATCTCAGATCAGTCCACTCTAAAGTCAATTATTTAGAAAGATTTTAAATGTGCAGACGTTTTGAAAATTCCCCTTTAAGAACTTGGGCTATGTTTCTGTCTGTACTGCGAGGAATGATAGTAAACGGTTCTCACGTCTATGGTCTTATCGCTGAAGTACTTGATGTACTCCGGGCCCATGTAGAGCGGAGGCTTGCAGGTCATCAGGAAGACTGTAGGAGAAGAGAAACATTAGTTAGTCAGAATTAAACCCACAGCAACCAGGCTGATCTACTCCTGGATTATATTCTAGGGATTTTACTCCTTCAAACAGGCAACCCGGTCCTAAAATAAACCCAGCAGCAGCAAAGTAAATCATGATGTTACTGAGATTGTGTAATCCAACAGATTATATAACTGATTAAAGACTCTAATCTGTTACCAGTTACAGAATATGTTTTAGAAATAAATCTCCAACACTGAACAGCAGAGAGCTTTCACTGTAACACCAACTCAAGATGTCTCGTAATATATATTACTAACTATAAGAAATTTAGAATAAAGTTTAATGAAATTATATAAAATATGAAATTAAAAAGGACATAGGAATGTATGAAATTATATACATGATATTTGGTATAGTATATATGTTTTATTTTGGCTTTGTACTGCACGCTGGATTTAAAGTGGCCATGAATTTAAAGTGGTTGCAAGTATTTATTGTCATATCAAGTGAATTATGTATTTTTTTTACTGTAAATGAAATAATATCAGAGAGGAGTGAACAAAAAAAACATGTAAGTTAAAGGAAAGGTATTTTTAAAACAAATACTTTAAAAATGGCTTTGCTCCATTTTTATTGGCTCAATCATCATGAAATTTAGCCTCAATGTAAAGGACAACTGTAAACCTAAATATCTATTTCTAGAAAAGATCAGCAATATATAAAATTATAGTGAAGTCTGTTATTGTGTATTATATACAAGTAGGCCTGCACCTAACGATGAATTCCTAATCAATTAATCTATCTAATCTAAAAAATCGTTGTTTTTTTGCGTTTTTTTTAAATTTATCTAATTTTATCTGACAAATTTTTAGATTACTCTAATGTGGGTGTGTAAGGACTTTTATTATGTTATTTTTGTTATGGATCTGTAACCAATTATATATATATACACACACACACACACACACACACACATATATACATACACACATATATATATATATATATATATATATATATATATATATATATATATATATATATATATATATATATATATATACACACACACACATACACATATATAAATATATATGTGTATGTATATATATATATATATATATATATATATATACATATATATATATATACATACACACACACACACACATACACATGAATACATACACACACACATACATATATACATATATATATATATACATATTATATATATATATATATATATATATATATACACACACACTTACTCTATTAAAGGGTATCTTAAACGCAGGTGATCTATAAACGAACAAAGACTAAGAGTCTACACCCTGACTCGACTTTTAGAGGCACAAATGACACGTAGCCAATGCGCCTCACACACAAGAACTCGGATAGTTTTTGGACTATATATCTGGACAGAGAGTCGTTTGAGAAGCATCTACGTGTGTTCTAAAGCTCCTGCAGTATCTAGAACAGTCTTAGGTTCTACACTGGACGATTAAGAAACGGTTAACAATGAGACTTTTCAAGAGACACTACTGAAAGAAACATGATACACGTGTTAATAATCTATAAATAATCTATAAGATCAGATAAACAGGTAAACAGGTGCTGTCCTGCTGCTGTGTTGATGAAGCTCTACGGGATGTTTGATCTTCAAGGTCTCGTGTATAGCAGTTGTACTGTTGTGATCATCTCCACTGTGCAGAGCTGACAGAGCACCACACTGTGCTCCGGATAAATCCATGCTTTCAGTAGGCGTGGCCATCACTGTGACGCATCAATGCACGTTATGCTAATATATGTAATTTCGGAATCAATTACGTCGACGTGTCTCCCCAGCCCTATGTATAAGTTTTGTTTTGGTATTTATAGTCATATCTAGTGAATTATGTGGAATGTTTTTTTCTGTAAATGAAATAATTTCAGCGAGGTGTGAACAGAAAGCCAATGTAAATAAACGGAAAGATATTTTTAAAACAGCTTTGTTTGAAAAAAGACTTTAAAATCATCATAAAATGTTGCCTTAATATAAAAAAACCACTGTAGAATTCAAAGCAAGCAGAAAACGAAAAAATTCTATTTCTAGGATCAGGAATATACGATCCAGTGAAATCTGGATAGGCTATGAATTTAAACTGGTTATAGGGATTTATATTCATATCAAGTGAATTATGTAGAATCAGCATTGCTCACACAGTGCTCCCATCTTAGAGGCTCCAAATTAACTGGAATATTTCCTGTTAATTTAATTTTAACATACAAACAGAGAAAATAATAGGTATCAATATTATTTACCCATTTAGTACATTGTTAAAAAGTGAAAACACACTGATTATAGTAAACAGTGTGGTAACCCAGTTTTAAAGAATATTTAAAAACTAGCTGTACAGATTAAAACCTCTCCCCAGATGCCTCTAGTAAACCTCTAGAACAGACAGGTCCGGTACTGATCACTAGGAAGTGCATTAACTCTCTGTAGAGTTCTTCAAACGGACAGTCTATTGGACAGACGGAGGATGAAGAGTAAAGTAGGACCTGCTCAGGATCCAAAGTCCAGTTAAAAGGCTGAGATTTGTGTAGAACTGACCCAGTATAGTTTTATACACTCTCAAATTAAAGCTAACGTTCTGCATCTTAGCCATACAATCACTGTTACATGTTCAGTCTAGTGAGCTGGAGCTCAGAGCCACAGCAACACAGGGAACTATGGGTCTGTCTCAAATCCTAGTGAGTGTGTAAGTAGGCTGTCTAGGTAGCAGCTGTGTAAGTATCAGTGTTCTCTCCTCATCTCTCCTCATAAAACAGATTACTGAGACGCTCTAGTTAGAGAGAGACTGCGTCACGGCTTGTTCCCACCCACTGCAGCACGCCACCGGTGGTTTAGCTGGTTGCTAAGCTACCAACCGGCATCCAAAACAATAGTCCGAGGCTTAAAAATCTGCTAGCATAAATGCTAATGTCTGGAGTATAAAAGTGTAAATGGTGAAGGACTCGTTACAGAGTTGATAATAAAAAACTGTTTTGTGTGATTATATGACCAGAAACACATTAAAACTCCAGAGAGAATCAAAATAACTCACATTTTAAAACCACTTCACTGCTCGTAGATTAGCCTGTGTTGCATCATGGGATTGTCTTAGCGGCTGAGGAAGAGTTCAATACTTCTTTAAAATCAGGTGTAAATAAGGTTCCTCAGTAGCAGCATGTTTAAGGTATGTAAGAATTGGGACAGTCAACATGTCAGGAGTGCATACTATGATGTAAAATGATGTCTATGTAGGAGCTCAGTTGGGTTTTGAGACACAGCCTATGTCTGTTTCCTAATGACTGTATATATATATATATATTTGTGTGTGTGTGTGTGTGTGTGTGTGTGTGTGTGTGTGTGTGTGTGTGTGTGTGTGTGAGAATACTGACCAATGCACAGGGTCAGGTACAGCAGTCCCATACGAATATCCAGCCTGAAGAACAGAATCACATTGGCCACTTTGCAGAACAGGATGATGTTCCCCACATGCTGCTCCACCGTTACTGGAAGAGAAGAAACAAAGAGATCAGGGATGAAGGCGGAGAACACCATGTACAGGTCACCAGTCCATCGCATGGCCAACACACACTCACTCTCACACCTACAGGGAGTTTAGAGTGAGGATCAACCTAACATGTATGTGTTTGGACTGTGGTACTAACCACTACACCACCGTACTAACCACTACACCACCGTACTAACCACTACACCACCATACTAACCACTACACCACCATACTAACCACTACACCACCATACTAACCACTACACCACCTTACTAACCACTACACCACCTTACTAACCACTACACCACCTTACTAACCACTACACCACCATACTAACCACTACACCACCATACTAACCACTACACCACCATACTAACCACTACACCACCGTACTGACCACTACACCACCATACTGACCACTACACCACCGTACTAACCACTACACCACCGTACTGACCACTACACCACCGTACTAAGCACTACACCACCGTACTGACCACTACACCACCGTACTGACCACTACACCACCATACTAACCACTACACCACCATACTAACCACTACACCACCATACTAACCACTACACCACCTTACTAACCACTACACCACCGTACTAACCACTACACCACCGTACTGACCTCTACACCACCGTACTAACCACTACACCACCGTACTAACCACTACACCACCATACTAACCACTACACCACAGTACTAACCACTACACCACCGTACTAACCACTACACCACCATACTAACCACTACACCACCATACTAACCACTACACCACCATACTAACCACTACACCACCATACTAACCACTACACCACTATACTAACCACTACACCACCATACTAACCACTACACCACCGTACTAACCACTACACCACCATACTAACCACTACACCGCCATACTAACCACTACAACACCATACTAACCACTACACCGTGAACATTATATCAGCTCCACTTACAGACTGTAGTTCATCTGATTCTCTGTATACTTTATTACTCTGTTCTTTAATGATCAGGACCCCCACAGGACCACCACAGAGCAGCTACTACTAGGGAGGTGGATCATTCTCAGCACTGCAGTAACACTGAGGTGTTTAAACACTCCAGCAGCAGCAGTGCTAAGAATGATATATATATAGACCCGAGTATAATAAACTATACTCCTGCTTTGCCAACAGTCTTTAATACAGTCACACCAGTAACGCTTCTCTGAAAGGAACTGAACTGAGAAGGAAAAAAGAGAGAATCACCCAAAAAGTTATGCGGGCAAGAAACAACAAACACAATAACCAGCCCAACGAGCCTGGACCCCTGAAACCCCACCCCCTCGGGGGACTACACTGCATACAGTAAACAAACCCATTGTTCAGGTCCACTCATTCAAACGGCATCTCGTCTGACCCAACAACCGCCACTCAGCCGGCGTGGACGTTGTGTAGACTGACCACTTGTTGTCTGAGTGATCTAATTTGCTTAAGCGTTTATATATAAACTGACTGGACCTGTAATTACACGCGTGCTGGCTCGTCTAAAAACCGAATGACCACAGCAGAAGACACTTACTCGCTCTCCTGTTCTTCATCATGACTATAGCACTCAGAAACATCAGAATCTCCACCTCTCTCTGAAAAGCAAACAAGATATAAAGATTAGATCATTTTTTAGATAATATTGGATAATAATATTTACAGTTCTCATCTAATACCTGCTTTGACTGCTCAGTACTTCATTAAGCTAAATCAAGATTTGCTGCTGAAGGAACTGAACACATTCATACAATGTCTGCGGCGTCCAGGAGAAATCTGGAACCTAACTTTGTTCTTCAAACTGGATCAAGATCTGATCTACTTCTCTCACAATAACATATTCATGTTACTTTGTATTGTATGTATGATTATTTACATCTGGTCTAATCAGATCTGCTCTTCTTACTGGAGAACATACACTTATTGTGTAGATAGAGTGTAAGAAAATATAAAAATATTGAATATCTGGATATTATGTTTAGTGATACTGTATCGAATCTCAAAAACACAGTATCGATACACAGATTCCTGGCAGACAGTGAATCACTGTGTGCTGTGTTTAAACTTCTGACCACTAGATGGCAGTGTTGTAATCCATTTTCAGTTCCACTCCAACATTAACAAGCAGCACAAGGGCGCAGTGCTATTGTAAGCACACACATACATACATACACATACACATACATATATATATACATATACATATACATATACATATACATATATATATATATATATATATATATATATATATATATATATATACAACCATTAGTTATTACTCTGCTACATGTACCGGCCCCTGTGCTGCACCTGTACCTGTACTGGTATCTCTCCTACTGTGTGTTATTAGCTAAACAAAAGACATATGCCCCCCAAAGAGGAAGTGTCCATGTTTTAAGTGGGTCTTTTTTTTTAAGATATTTATACTACATCTGCTTGGATCCAAACCACCCCCCCCAACACACACACACACACACACACACACACACACACACACACACATATACATATACATATACATATATATATATATATATATATATATATATATATATATATATATATATATATATTCTCTCTAACTGCTCCAATCAAAGCCCCCAGGTTGAGACCACCCTTACCTACAGAGTCTGCTCATATGATAAAGTGCAACCCCAGTTACATTAACTCATTAATTAATTCCAGTACTAACAAAATCCAGGACTGGATCCGGATCCCCTGAAAGCTCTGGCCCATAAACTCTGTCCAGTCTCCTCAGCCAACAGGATTACAGCGCGAGCATAAACAAGTCCACTGACCACTGATCTGTCATATACAGTTATATGCTGTTTATTATTATTTTCTTTTTTGTTCTAGAAACGGGATACTGACCCAGTCGAAGTCGCAGGGGTTCCCGTCCTCCCTCTGCGTCGAAAGATGTTCGCAGATCCCGGGGGTCTTGCGCACGAGCAGGAACGCAATCGACATGAACAGGGACGCTACGTAGTACGGCTTCAGGAGCCATTTGTAAACCTGCGGTAAATGATAGAGGAAGGCGAAGAGAGGGGTCAGCAGCGCCATGACTCGGAGGAAAAACGGGACCAGAGGGACGAAAAACCGGCGGCCGGCGACGCAGCTGCTCTCCTCGGCGTGACCAGTTTCCGTCGGCGAAACACCTTTAACGACGCTTAAAGGGACAGAGGTCACAGCGGACGAAGCGGAATGAGACACGCCCCCCTCTGTACGCGTACCGTGATTGGTTGGGATCGTAGAACGAGAGCGGTGATTGGTCGCGCTGTGGCGTAAAAGGAGAGGAGGGGCGTGTTCCCATTGGCGTAGTTCCGGTCTCTGTTCTCGCACACTAGCTAGTGTGAAACAGTCAGTCTGCGCAGTAACAGGGCTGCAGTCGTGTTTACTGTTAGTTAACGGAGGTAGTCTGGATTTAATTTTAAAGCACCGGCTGCTATTCTTCACCTGTTGGGCTCATTTGGGTATAAAATAAAATGCTGATGTTTAAAAGTAAGAGATGTAAAACGCCCTAAATCTGCCATCCCTTTCAAGATTCAAGAGTTTTACTGTCATGTGTACAGCAGAACAGCCATTTACACTGTACAATGAAATTCTTACTTTGCTGCTCCTTCATTCACCAATACATAAAGATAACAAATAAAAGAAATAATAAAATTATATACAAAATACACAAAGTATAATAATATAAGTTGAAGTCAATAAAAGTATTTTTATAGTTAAAGAATAAAAAATAAAAGTTATGTGTGCTTTTATGTGCAAGTATGAAGAGCAGCAGCCATAAAGTGCAAGTTGCAAGTAACAAATGTAAACAATAATGTTTGTGTGAGTAGTGAGTGTAAACAGTATTGTATGTAAACAGCAGTACAGTGTGTGTAAACAGTATTGTATATAAACAGCAGTACAGTGAGTGTAAACAGTATTGTATGTAAACAGCAGTACAGTGAGTGTAAACAGTATTGTATGTAAACAGCAGTACAGTGAATGTAAACAGCAGTACAGTGTGTGTAAACAGTATTGTATGTAAACAGCAGTACAGTGAATGTAAACAGTATTGTATGTAAACAGCAGTACAGTGAGTGTAAACAGTATTGTATGTAAACAGCAGTACAGTGAGTGTAAACAGTATTGTATGTAAACAGCAGTACAGTGAGTGTAAACAGTATTGTATGTAAACAGCAGTACAGTGAATGTAAACAGTATTGTATGTAAACAGCAGTACAGTGAGTGTAAACAGTATTGTATGTAAACAGCAGTACAGTGAGTGTAAACAGTATTGTATGTAAACAGCAGTACAGTGAATGTAAACAGTATTGTATGTAAACAGCAGTACAGTGAATGTAAACAGTATTGTATGTAAACAGCAGTACAGTGAGTGTAAACAGTGTTGTATGTAAACAGCAGTACAGTGAATGTAAACAGTATTAAATGTAAACAGCAGTACAGTGAATGTAAACAGTATTGTATGTAAACAGCAGTACAGTGAGTGTAAACAGTATTGTATGTAAACAGCAGTACAGTGAATGTAAACAGTATTGTATGTAAACAGCAGTACAGTGAATGTAAACAGTATTGTATGTAAACAGCAGTACAGTGAGTGTAAACAGTATTGTATGTAAACAGCAGTAGAGTGAGTGTAAACAGTATTGTATGTAAACAGCAGTACAGTGAATGTAAACAGTATTGTATGTAAACAGCAGTACAGTGAGTGTAAACAGTATTGTATGTAAACAGCAGTACAGTGAGTGTAAACAGTGTTGTATGTAAACAGCAGTACAGTGAGTGTAAACAGTATTGTATGTAAACAGCAGTACAGTGAATGTAAACAGTATTGTATGTAAACAGCAGTACAGTGAATGTAAACAGTATTGTATGTAAACAGCAGTACAGTGAGTGTAAACAGTATTGTATGTAAACAGCAGTACAGTGAATGTAAACAGTATTGTATGTAAACAGCAGTACAGTGAATGTAAACAGTATTGTATGTAAACAGCAGTACAGTGTGTGTAAACAGTATTGTATGTAAACAGCAGTACAGTGAGTGTAAACAGTATTGTATGTAAACAGCAGTACAGTGAATGTAAACAGTATTGTATGTAAACAGCAGTACAGTGAGTGTAAACAGTATTGTATGTAAACAGCAGTACAGTGTGTGTAAACAGTATTGTATGTAAACAGCAGTACAGTGAGTGTAAACAGTATTGTATGTAAACAGCAGTACAGTGAGTGTAAACAGTATTGTATGTAAACAGCAGTACAGTGAATGTAAACAGTATTGTATGTAAACAGCAGTACAGTGAGTGTAAACAGTATTGTATGTAAACAGCAGTACAGTGAATGTAAACAGTATTGTATGTAAACAGCAGTACAGTGAATGTAAACAGTATTGTATGTAAACAGCAGTACAGTGAATGTAAACGGTATTGTATGTAAACAGCAGTACAGTGAATGTAAACGGTATTGTATGTAAACAGCAGTACAGTGAATGTAAACGGTATTGTATGTAAACAGCAGTACAGTGAGTGTAAACAGTATTGTATGTAAACAGCAGTACAGTGAATGTAAACAGTATTGTATGTAAACAGCAGTACAGTGAATGTAAACAGTATTGTATGTAAACAGCAGTACAGTGAATGTAAACAGTATTGTATGTAAACAGCAGTACAGTGAATGTAAACAGTATTGTATGTAAACAGCAGTACAGTGAGAGTAAACAGTATTGTATGTAAACAGCAGTACAGTGAATGTAAACAGTATTGTATGTAAACAGCAGTACAGTGAATGTAAACGGTATTGTATGCAAACAGCAGTACAGTGAATGTAAACAGTATTGTATGTAAACAGCAGTACAGTGAATGTAAACGGTATTGTATGCAAACAGCAGTACAGTGAATGTAAACGGTATTGTATGCAAACAGCAGTACAGTGAGTGTAAACGGTATTGTATGTAAACAGCAGTACAGTGAATGTAAACAGTATTGTATGTAAACAGCAGTACAGTGAATGTAAACAGTATTGTATGTAAACAGCAGTACAGTGAATGTAAACAGTATTGTATGTAAACAGCAGTACAGTGAATGTAAACAGTATTGTATGTAAACAGCAGTACAGTGAGTGTAAACAGTATTGTATGTAAACAGCAGTACAGTGAATGTAAACAGTATTGTATGTAAACAGCAGTACAGTGAATGTAAACAGTATTGTATGTAAACAGCAGTACAGTGAATGTAAACAGTATTGTATGTAAACAGCAGTACAGTGAGAGTAAACAGTATTGTATGTAAACAGCAGTACAGTGAATGTAAACGGTATTGTATGTAAACAGCAGTACAGTGAATGTAAACAGTATTGTATGTAAACAGCAGTACAGTGAATGTAAACAGTATTGTATGTAAACAGCAGTACAGTGAATGTAAACGGTATTGTATGTAAACAGCAGTACAGTGAATGTAAACGGTATTGTATGTAAACAGCAGTACAGTGAATGTAAACAGTATTGTATGTAAACAGCAGTACAGTGAATGTAAACAGTATTGTATGTAAACAGCAGTACAGTGAGAGTAAACAGTATTGTATGTAAACAGCAGTACAGTGAATGTAAACGGTATTGTATGTAAACAGCAGTACAGTGAATGTAAACAGTATTGTATGTAAACAGCAGTACAGTGAATGTAAACAGTATTGTATGTAAACAGCAGTACAGTGAGAGTAAACAGTATTGTATGCAAACAGCAGTACAGTGAATGTAAACAGTATTGTATGTAAACAGCAGTACAGTGAATGTAAACAGTATTGTATGTAAACAGCAGTACAGTGAGTGTAAACAGTATTGTATGTAAACAGCAGTACAGTGAATGTAAACAGTATTGTATGTAAACAGCAGTACAGTGAATGTAAACAGTATTGTATGCAAACAGCAGTACAGTGAATGTAAACAGTATTGTATGTAAACAGCAGTACAGTGAGAGTAAACAGTATTGTATGTTCTTGTGGTCCTGGGTTTCACACCTCTGTAACGTGTGCCTGAAAGTAAAAGTGTGAAGAGTGTGTGCTGGGGGTGTGTACTGTCCCTGATTATGTTGTGGGCCCTCCTGGTGACCCTGGTGTGGTAGATGTTCTGTAGTGAGGGGAAGGCTGCTCCTGAGATGGACTGTGCAGTTTTGATCACAAATTCAAATTAATATGCTAATGTGAGATCCTGGGCACATGATTATATTTAAAAAGCTATTTTTCTTCCAGACAGAACTTAATTTGCTCAAAAAAAGACTTCATTTTTATTTAATGTTCAAATTATCGCTGTCCAAAGAAAAATGTGTATCTATATTTTTAGTTTTCTACATTATTTGAACACGACTGTAAAGCTGCCATTGTGAAGATACTTATTTATTTTTTGGATAAAGATGAAATAGTATGACAGTTAAAGAGAGTCATAAAGAAGAGAATGGTCGTGTTCCCATTGTAGTAGTTCCAGTCTCCGTTCTCGCATACTAGCTAGTGTGAAACAGTCTGATTACAGTATGAGTCAGTGTTTAGTGTTGGTTAACAAATGTAGCCTGTATTTAATTCTGTGTAGATCTAAACATTTGTATTAAAGCACCATGTAATCCAACAATCTCAAGGAATAAGTATTATTGCACTAATGAATTTCTAAGGTAGTAAAAAGCTAGTTACTAGTAATACTAATATATACTACATGCTACATTACCACTCTATTTACTCATGATAATAAAATAAAACATGCTACAATACCACACTAGTTACTAGTAATAAAATAAATAATACATGTTACATTACTACACCAGTTTCTAATAATATAAATACTACATACTTCAATACTACACCAGTTTTTAATAATATAAAAACTACATACTACAATACTACTCTAGTTACTGGTAATAATATAAATACTACATACTACATTACTACACTAGTTTCTAATAATATAAATACTACATACTACAATACTACTCTAGTTACTGGTAATAATATAAATACTACATACTACATTACTTCACTAGTTTCTAATAATATAAATACTACATACGACAATACTACTCTAGTTACTGGTAATAATATAAATAATACATGTTACATTACTACACTAGTTTCTAATAATATAAATACTACATACTTCAATACTACACCAGTTTTTTTATAATATAAAAACTACATACTACAATACTACTCTAGTTACTGGTAATAATATAAATACTACATACTACATTACTACACTAGTTTCTAATAATATAAATACTACATACTACAATACTATTCTAGTTACTGGTAATAATATAAATACTACATACTACATTACTACACTAGTTTCTAATAATATAAATACTACATACTACAATACTACTCTAGTTACTGGTAACAATATAAATAATACATGTTACATTACTACACCAGTTTCTAATAATATAAATACTACATACTACAATACTACTCTAGTTACTGGTAATAATATAAATAATACATGGTACATTACTACACCAGTTTCTAATAATATAAATACTACATACTACAATACTACTCTAGTTACTGGTAATAATATAAATAATACATGTTACATTACTACACCAGTTTCTAATAATATAAATACTACATACTACAATACTACTCTAGTTACTGGTAATAATATAAATACTACATACTACATTACTACACTAGTTTCTAATAATATAAATACTACATACTACAATACTACTCTAGTTACTGGTAATAATATAAATAATACATGTTACATTACTACACCAGTTTCTAATAATATAAATACTACATACTACAATACTACTCTAGTTACTGGTAATTATATAAATACTACATACTACATTACTACACTAGTTTCTAATAATATAAATACTACATACTACAATACTACTCTAGTTACTGGTAATTATATAAATACTACATACTACATTACTGCACTAGTTTCTAATAATATAAATACTACATACTACAATACTACTCTAGTTACTGGTAATTATATAAATACTACATACTACATTACTGCACTAGTTTCTAATAATATAAATATTACAATAATACAATTGTTACTAGTAAAAATATAAAAAATATGTGCTACATTACTAAACTAGTTAGTAGTAATAATACAAATACCACAGGATACATTACATACTACATTACTTATTATAATATTTTAAAACATATCTACTGGGCCATTCATCATAAAATATTCAAACAATGTAAAAAGCAGCTGTCGAATTCAAATGATGTAGAAAAATAAAAAATGAAGATACATATTTTTCTTTGGACAACAAATAAATACTAAATATTAAAATACTGAAGTTACCGTCTGTTGACAGATTGTTGTTTTTCCTTCTGCCATTACGGTAATAATGCTTAATAATTAGTATGTATTAACAATTTAGCGCACACTAGCAGTGGCGGCCAGACTTATGTGCACTAGCTAGGCGCCCTAGTAGGGCACAAGTGTGAGTATTGGAGCGTGCTTGATAAGCGGAAGCGCCCGTTCCGTCTTCCTTGTGTTTTACCGTCATGCACGGAATACACGAAACATAAATCTGTTTTTATGATTCAACACATGACACGGAATGACTACCGGACGCCTGTACTGTCAATAATCGATTAGTTTCGGTATCAGATCAGGTAAAGATGTTGTGTGGATGTGATTTACAGAAGGACACACTATTCGGGGTATTACGGTAAAACTGCCCACACCAGCCCCAGGAAATCACTCTCACTGCCAGCAACGTCAACAAACTACTACAGCACGTCCAGCACATACTCAGCATTACAGAGACTTTCTCCACCATGACGGAGATGTTCTCCTCCCTCTACGGACAGGCTGACCCTCCGGGATCCGCCGCGATGGGCTTCGGTCCCGGGAAACCGCTCGCCCCGCCGGTGTCCCAGAATCCGGTCCACATGTCGGTGGGGGTTCCGCACCAGCTTATGGATGAAGGGCCTCCACTCAGAAAACCCGGAGCCATGAATGAACCTTTTTACTTACTGCGGGAACTGCCGAGTGAGTCTCTGTTATTAGACTCTAATAATAGTGTAATAATAGCACTAATGACAGTAATAGTAGTAGTAGCTGACTGTGACTGCCACTGAGTAGTGCTCTGTCCCTTTACACTAGTTTTAGTCACAATAAGAGATAAAATAATTAAACATTAAAAGAGAGATATGTCTGTACACATAACTGAGCGTGTGCAAACTGTAGTATTATTGCACTAATAAAGATGTGAGGTAGTAACAAACTAAAAACTATCAATAAATTAAAGATTATTACTGTTATTACTATTAAACATTATTATTATTACCGGGTGCCACGGTGACAACAGTGGAAAGTCTAGACAGCAGTGATAGTAATAATTTAAATACTACATCACTTCACTAGTTACTACTAATAATAGAAATACTACATACTATGTTAATACACTAGTTATAGAAATACTACGTACTGTGTTAATACACTAGTTACTACTAATAATAGAAATACTACATACTGTGTTAATACACTAGTTATAGAAATACTACGTACTGTGTTAATACACTAGTTACTACTAATAATAGAAATACAACATACTGTGTTAATACACTAGTTATAGAAATACTACGTACTGTGTTAATACACTAGTTACTACTAATAATAGAAATACAACATACTGTGTTAATACACTAGTTATAGAAATACTACGTACTGTGTTAATACACTAGTTACTACTAATAATAGAAATACTACATACTATGTTAATACACTAGTTATAGAAATACTACGTACTGTGTTAATACACTAGTTACTACTAATAATAGAAATACTACATACTATGTTAATACACTAGTTATAGAAATACTACGTACTGTGTTAATACACTAGTTATAGAAATACTACATACTGTGTTAATACACTAGTTACTACTAATAATAGAAATACTACAATACTACATTAATGCTAGTAATACTAGAAAATACCACATGCTACAGTACGGCACTAGTTACTAGTAAAGACTAAAATACTACATGCTGCATTACTACACCATTTATCAGTAATAATATTAATACTACATTACTACACTAGTTACTAGTAATAATATAAATAATACATATTAAATTACTACTTTAGTTTGTAGTAATAATATAAATACTACATACTGCATTACTACACTAGATGCTGTTAATAATATAAATACTGAATACTACACTAGTTACTAGTAATAATATAAATACTACATTACTACACCACTCTGTCTCTTTAACACTAGTTTTAGAAATATATCATATATATATACAGGGGTTGGACAATACTTTATTTGTATGGTGTAGGGCCTGCTTTTGCGGTCAATACAGCGTCAGTTGGTCTTGGGAATGACATATACAAGTCCTGCACAGTGGTCAGAGGGATTTTAAGCCATTCTTCGTGCAGGACAGTGTTCAGGTCACTACGTGATGCTGGTGGAGGAAAACGTTTCCTGACTCGCTCCTCCAAAACACCCCAAAGTGGCTCAATAATATTTAGATCTGGTGACTGTGCAGGTCATAGGAGATGTTCAACTTCACTTTCATGTTCATCAAACCATCTTTCTCCAGTCTTGCTGTGTGTGTTGGTGCATTGTCATCCTGATACACGGCACCACCTTCAGGATACAATGTTTGAACCACTGGATGCACATGGTCCTCCAGAATGGTTCGGTAGTCCTTGGCAGTGACGCACCCATCTAGCACAAGTATTGGGCCCAGGGAACGCCATGACATGGCAGCCCAAACCATCACTGATCCACCCCCATGCTTCACTCTGAGCAAGCAACAGTCTGGGTGGTACTCTTCTTTGGGGCTTCTCCACACCGTAACTCTCCCGGATGTGGGAAAGACAGTAAAGGTGGATCATCAGAGAACAATACATGTTTCATTGTCCACAGCCCAAGATTTGATCTCCTTGCACCACAGACGTTTTGCATTGGCACGAGTGACCAAAGGTTTGGCTATAGCAGCCCGGCTGTGTATATTGACCCTGTGGAGCTCCTGACGGGCAGTTCTGGTGAAACAGGAGAAGCTGAGGTGCACATTTAACTCTGCCGTGATTTGTTCAGCCGTGGTTTTATGTTTTTTGAATACAATCCGGGTTAGAACCCAACATCCCTTTCAGACAGCTTCCTCTCGCGTCCACACTTAATCCTGTTGGATGTGGTTGGTCCTTCTTGGTGGTCTGCTGACGTTACCCTGGATACCGTGGCTCTTGATACATCACAAAGACTTGCTGTCTTGGTCTCAGATGCGCCAGCAAGACGTGCACCAACAATTTGTCCTCTTTTGAACTCTGGTATGTCCCAGAATGCTGTGTTATTGCAATATTTTGAGCTAAACTGTGCTCTTACCTGCTAACTGGACTTTACACTCTGCTCTTACTGGTGCAATGTGCAGTTAATGAAGATACAATTCAGCCATGAAACCTCCCACACTAAAATGACAGGTGTTTCAGTTTCATTGTCCAACCCCTGTATCTCTTAACACTCGTTTTGGAGGTGTGTTATTGTACCTTCACAGGAATGATGTTTTTTTATTCCTACTGATTGAAGTTGTTTTCATTAGGCATATTGATTAAGTATTGTTAGTATTGTTCATCTAGAATTATTAATTAATCCCGTCATTTTTGCATTTTCTCCCCTTCTAAGTGGAGAACGAGTTGACTGGAAACACCAACCTCATCACACACTACAACCTGGAGCATGCTTACAACAAGTTCTGCGGCAAGAAGGTGAAGGAGAAGCTCAGCAACTTTCTCCCAGAGCTTCCAGGTACGTGCTGTGTACTGTATGTACATTAGCCTGTTTTGCATGTGACCTCACCTTACTTAAAGGAGCGGTGTGGAAATCTCTGTCTGTGGGTCACTGACCTCAGCCGACCCCTCCCATCTCTAAGAAACTTCTCACAATACCACGTTTTATTGTGTTTCTATTGTTAATTCAGTTCATACCTCAACATTACTACAACTACATATCTGTATAGTTACTTTAATTACTATATATATATATATATATATATATATATATATATATATATATATATATATATATATATATATATATAAAATACTCAGTACCCCCACCTGTAAACTGATTTAGAGTATCAAAACATCATAATTATTATTTTAATGCTGATAATTTATCACCTGAGATGCAGCACATGCTGCAACTCTTAAGGAGGAGCGGGAGGATTCAAACAAGAAGTTAGCAAATAGGAAACGGATTTCAGCCTCAAGGTTTTGATAAGGATAAGGATGTTGAGTAGTGATTCTGCTAGGAGTTCTATGCAAGAGGCTACCAATAAATACTACTACAGTAGAAGCCTTCTTCCTTTATGAAGGCTTATTTTAGGCTAAACAAAACAGAAATATTTATAGTTACAGGTACGTTATACACTAATTAAAACGTAGTTTTGTATATTAGAATCTATTTCTGCTAAAAGATCACCCTAAATTTTACACACTGTTCCTTTAAGATCTAAAAGTAGGCTATCAAACTACTCAAATACTCTACCACCCCCCAAACAAATACACAGTTGTCCCAATTCAGGGGCTCCAGCCTTTACAGGATGCAGTCTATGGAACTCATAGGATGGTTCTCAGAAGTTAAAGTAGTTCTGCTCCTCTCTTCCAGGTATGATTGACAATCCTGGTCTCCAGGATGGAAGTTCTTTACGCTCCCTCATAGAAAAGCCTCCAGTATGCAACAACTCCTTCAGCCCTCTGACCGGAGCCATGCTGACCGGCTTCAGACTACACACAGGCCCTGTAAGTCCTATGTTAAGCATTGGCACGGCGGAGATACCATGATAAATAACAGTGCACCGTTCTGAGTGTTTCATGGGTTTTGTCAGTACTTCTGGGACAGCTGGTGATAAAAACATTAAAATAAAAATAATTACATGGTGACAAGTAGCCAACTGGATATCAGCACTTTGTAGCTCTACACTTACAGACTGTAGTTCATCTGATTCTCTGTATACTTTATTACCCTGTTCTTTAATGATCAGGACCCCCACAGGACCACCACAGAGCAGATACTATTAGGAAGGTGGATCATTCTCAGCACTGCAGTGACACTGATTTGGTGGTGTGTTAGTGTGTGTTGTGCTGGTGCGAGTGGATCAGAGACAGCACTGCTGCTGCTGCTGGAGTGTTTAAACACTGTGTCCACTCACTGTCCACTCTATTAGACACGCCTACTACTTGCTGGTCCACCTTGTAGATGTAAAGTCAGAGACAGTAGCTCATCTGCTGCTGCACAGTTTGTGTTCCTCTAGTTCTTCATCAGTGGACACAGGACGCCGCCCACAGGACACTGCTGTCTGGATAGTTTTGGTTGGTGGACGATTCTCAGTCCAGCAGTGACACTGAGCACTGCTGTGTCTGATACACTCACACCAGCGCAACACACGCACACTAACACACCACCACCATGTCAGTGTCACTGCAGTGCTGAAAATGACCCACCTCCCTAATAGTATCTGCTCTGTGGTGGTCCTGTGGGGGTCCTGATCATTAAAGAACAGAGTAATAAGAGAATCAGATGAACTACAGTCTGTAAGTGGAGCTCCTATATGGTCAGTGGAGCTGATACAGTGGACAGTGTGCATTTGGAAGGATTTTCTGATTCTGATTATATTCTTTTTTATGATATTCAATTAAATGTTGCAAATTTAAACTGAGCAGAAATTAACAAAGCAACTTTTTTCCGATGCCAGTATTGAAACTGGGGCTCTATGTTGGCAAGAGCCTGCCGATATATTCGATATAGTGTGATATATTGTGATATTGAAACCAAGGTAACTTTTTAAAATCTATAATTTTAGAAAGAAAGCTGTCATTGCATAAAAACTACACCACCATAAGCATAGCTAATGTTAATGTTACGCCCTTACGCTACTTGTTTACTTTGGAGTGGAGGAGCCTAATAGTAAAGAACACTGCCATCTAGTGGTTGGGTCTTCAAATGCAACACAAAATGAACCACTGTCTGCTACAACATTTTGATTGTAAGCTATTAATTAAAAATCAATACTGTTTTGTTGAGAATGTATACAGTATGTCAGAATTTATCATATTGTAATTCATATTTCTGAGGCAAAAAATATTTCTCAGTAACTTGATCTCAAGTGGAACGACTGTTGCAATGATCCCAAGAAGATAGAATGTGGTACCTCAAGTGGTTGCTAGGTTTTTGCTGAGTGGCCTCTATGGTGTCCCAGGTGGTTGCTAGACTGTTGCTAGGTACTCGTCATGGGTGTTTTCTAGGATATCCCAGGTAATTGCTTGGGATGTTGCTAGGCAGTTGGGACAATTAGACATTTTCATATATTTCCAGATAAAACCATGTGTCTGAGAAGTAAACGCTCAGATTAGAGCAGCATGTATAATAAGAATTAATAAAAATACTTAATTTGACTGTAGCAGCTGCTGTTTACATTGACTACAAAAATTTAATGATGAATGGACCAATAGAAATGCTCCAAATTGGCTCTGAAAACATTCTGGTTCTATTGACTTACATTTAAAGTAAAGAATATTTTTGTTCCCTCCTGTAAAGCTGTCGTTTTCGAGGTGCTTGCTTTTCATTGGACAGCGACGATGCACTGATTTATCTTGGTTGTGTACGAGCTCGTGTGCTGTGTAAGTTAGAAGGTCAGTCATTTAAAGTCTTCCTTTTAAACCTTCAGCTAAAAATGTGTTTCTTCTTCTTCTGCTTTTTTTAAACTCTCACTGCCTCCAATGCCTCAAGCTTCCAGAGCAGTACAGACTGATGCACATTCAGCCTCCGAAGAAGAAGAGCAAGCACAAGCACCGACACCATCGAGCCCAGGACCCGTTACCACCAGGTACCCATAAACACACCACACCTTTTCAAAACGTCTGAGATGATTTAAATCTGATTATTAACACATCTTCCACTCCTCCTCCTCCTCCTCCTCCTCCTCCGACAGAAACGCCCTCAGATTCAGACCACAAGAAAAAGAAGAAGAAGAAGGACGACGATCCTGACAGAAAGAAAAAGAAGAAGGATAAGAAGAAAAAGAAGGTTTGTGTGATGTTTTAAGGCAAAAAGTCTTACTGCACTGCTCAGTACGTTGATCTCAGACAGAAAGACTGTTGGGCTGATCCCAAAAAAGCATATCTTATTCTGAAAATTACACATTTTCGTAGATGTTCTGCTAAAAATAGTTTAAAACCATGTTGTAATGATGTAGGTTACCCTTACCCATTACCAGGATACTCAGGCATAGGTCCTTAACTTTTTCAAATTGGCACTGTTGATACTTACCTTCAGGGTCCTAAAAGAGTACCAGAGGGGTAGCTCCTGAATTTAACTTACGTGGGTGAGTCCAACCTGTGTAGACGGGGAGGGGAGGAAGAGTGTCTTTGAAGGAGAATATTTGTATTGATCATTGTATGCAGGTTGACTGTCTGTTCCAGAGACGGCCGTTGTTTGTGATGGGACCGTGTGCCGTGAGATTGCCATGTTGAGGTTTTGGGGCTTTGTGTGAGTGATTGGGGTGTGGGGTTTTAACCTGTAATTGATGGTGGTATATGCCGGGGAGGGGCTACCTGTATTTATACCCCCCAATGATGGAGGAAAAGGGGACTCTTCGCTAAGCTGCCTGTGAGAGATGATGCTGTGTAAGCTAGTAGAAAAATTATGTAACTTATGATGTTATAGTCGTTGCCTTATACCTCTGAGAGGCCGTTTGTTTTCAGTTTGTGTGTTTATTTCTTTTTTTTTCTTTATCTTTATCGCTTTTTTGGCGTTGTGTGTATTTGGAGGTGCCTGGCTATAAAAGGTGATGGACTAATTTTGCCTCTCTGCCGTTTTTATCCGGCGCTCCAGACCATTCGCCCGACTCTACCCATAAAGGGTGTCTTCTTGGCCACATTTTGTGGTTGGTGGAACACGCTTTATCACACATGTGTATAGATAGCATATAGAAGTAGAATAATAAAAAATATAGAACAAATCAGTTATTATTAGTAAAGTTATTGATATACAGTACAGTGCAGAAGTTTTAGGCACTTGGGGATTTTATTACATTTAAAAAGCAATTTTATATATATATATATATCACTTTATTATTAAATATTAAACAGTATTAATAGAGTAAGTAGTGCTTTTACATACGTCAGTGTGTTTATTTAACCCTTTCTAAGCTTTTCCTAAACAACCCAGTATTATTATCAGTTCTCATCTAATACCTGCTTTGACTGCTCAGTACTTCATTAAGATAAATCAAGATTTGCGGCTGAAGGAACTGAACACATTCCTACAATGTCTGGGGCGTCCAGGAGAAATCTGGAACCTAACTTTGCTCCACAAACTGGAGCTTAAGATCTGATCTACTTCTCTCACAATAAGATATTCATGTTAACTGTATGTATGCTAGTGTGAAAACATATACTGAGCAATGCTGAGCAGAGGTCTCAAGCCATCCAAAAGAAATATATATTTTAATACTTTTATCTGGCTCATATTTAAATGAATAAATAAATAGCTTCCTGTCTGGAAATAGCTTTTTAAATATAATTATGTTTCCAGGTGCCTAAAGGTTTGCACAGTGCTGTAAACCTCACAGGAGGAGAAGTGTGTATACATTGGAGGTTTGGGGTTTTAGATCTGGAGAGTGTAATAAGGTTCTGCTGTTCTCTCTTTGTTCTCAGAACCGTCACAGCCCTGACCATCCAGCCATGACCGGCTCCCAGCCCAGCAGCAGCAGCCTGAGATAGGAGCGGCCGGCGAGAGAGAGAGAGAGAGAGAGAGAGAGAGAGAGAGAGAGAGAATAAGAGAGGAAGAGTGAGAGAATGAGAGAGAGAGAATAAGAGAGAGAGAATGAGAGAGAGAGAGAGAATAAGAGAGAGAGAATAAGAGAGAGAAAGAGAGAGAGAGAATGAGAGAGAGAGAGAGAATAAGAGAGAGAGAATAAGAGAGAGAAAGAGAGAGAGAGAACGAGAGAGAGAGAGAGAGAGAGAGAATAAGAGAGAGAAAGAGAGAGAATAAGAGAGAGAGAGAATAAGAGAGGGTGAGTGAGAGAATGAGAGAGGAAGAGTGAGAGAATGAGAGAGAGAATAAGAGAGAGAGAGAATGAGAGAGAGAGAATAAGAGAGAGATAATGAGAGAGAGAGAGAATGAGAGAGAAAGAGAGAGAGAGAATAAGAGAGGGAGAGTAAGAGAATGAGAGAGGGTGAGTGAGAGAATGAAAGAGGGTGAGTGAGAGAATAAGAGAGGGAGAGTAAGAGAATGAGAGAGGGTGAGTGAGAGAATGAGAGAGGGTGAGTGAGAGAATGAGAGAGAGAGAGTGAGAGAATGAGAGAGGGTGAGTGAGAGAATAAGAGAGGGAGAGTAAGAGAATGAGAGAGGGTGAGTGAGAGAATGAGAGAGAGAGAGTGAGAGAATGAGAGAGGGAGAGTAAGAGAATAAGAGAGGGTGAGTGAGAGAATTAGAGAGAGAGAGTGAGAGAGTGAAAGAGAATGAGAGGGAGAGTGAGAGAGGGAGAGTGAGAGATTGAGAGTGAGAGAATGAGAGGGAGAGTGAGAGAATTCATTGTAAATAGTGTTGAAAGTGTTTTTATATGTGTGTATGTATGCATGAGTGTGTATGCAGGTGTGTGTGTGTGTGTGTGTGTATGTATGTATGTATGAGTGTGTGTGTGTGAGTGTGTGTGTGTATGTGTGTATGTGTGTGTATGTATGAGTGTGTGTGTGTATCTGTGAGAGTGTTTGTATGTATGAGTGTGTGTGTGTGAGAGTGTGTGTGTGTATGTGTGTATGTGTGTGTATGTATGAGTGTGTGTGTGTATCTGTGAGAGTGTTTGTATGTATGAGTGTGTGTGTGTGAGAGTGTGTGTGTGTATGTATGAGTGTGTGTGTGTATGTGTGTATGTGTGTGTATGTATGAGTGTGTGTGTGTATCTGTGAGAGTGTTTGTATGTATGAGTGTGTGTGTGAGTGTGTGTGTGTGTATGTATGTATGAGTGTGTGATATATGCATCAGTATGAAACACCTGAACGAGAATCAGCAGCGAACCATGTCTGTTACACCTGTTCATAATCATTCAAGTGCCTCTGTTTTCTATTTATCTTATGACTAAAGCAAGTCAACCTTCATATCTTTATAATGTTATTAAAAAACTCTTTATCAATGTTTTGACGTGTGACTCATATTTTCACTTGGTTTATTTTTGGTTCACATGTTAACACATATATCTGATGACACACAAAAGGAATTTATAAATCAACATTCAAACAAAAAAGTTGGGAATAGAAACAAATCTGAACGCTGTGTTTGCTTTCCTGGGATGCTTCCAGCGTTAAGGCACTTTTGATTAAAGAAAATAGCTAAAATGATGGATACATATACAATACATACAGAAAAGATATAGGAAAAGGCACTATATATATATATATATATATATATATATATATATATATATATATATATATATATATATATATATATATATATATATATAGTCTCTGCCCACCCCACCCCTAGTAAAAACACTAACACTAGTACCCACCCTTTACATCGTGGTGAATGGACCAATAGAAATGTTCCACGATTGCTTGCATTATCATTTCTTTACATTAACTTCCCTTAAAATTAAAGATACGATATGGGATATTATATTGTTGTATGTCACAGGACGGATTCCCCAGCTGAGCTTCTGAACTAGACTAAGTGGTTTTTATTACAGTCAGTTCTGGGTTTTGGTTTTTAGAGCTCCAGCATACAATTACAATCGTACACCACTGTGTATAAGTCTGAGGCACCTGAGCTGACTGTTTAAAGTCTTTATCTGATCAATGAATGTTTTTCCACCACCAGATATCATTAGAACAGATATAAATAGTGTATGAACAGTGTATGAATGTATTCAGTTTCTTCAGCAGTAATCTTGATTTAGCTTAATGAAGTACTGAGCAGTCAAAGCAGGTATTAGATGAGAACTGATAATAATACTGGGTTGTTTATAGAAGGAGAAGCTTGGAAAGGGTTAAATAAATGTAATAAATAAATGTAATAATGTCCCCAAGTGCCTAAAGACGTTTACACAGTGCTGTAGATCAGGTAAAAGACATTGACGTTAGTAAATTCCGAGTGAAATCAGAAATTACCTTTACCACAATACGTGACCAAGCAATGTCGAAACATCTGCCGCTTGGTCAGAGTGAAAGAAACAGTTATTTCAGAAATATTAGTCATAAAATATTCATTAAATAATGTAGAGCAAATGTTTTAAATGCACACAGTACATTCCATCAACATAGTGCACATATTTTATGACTGTAGTTCTTCTGACTTCAATACTAAACCAAGCATCCTGAACAATACTCCCAATAAAAAAGCTCAAAGCGTAAAAGTGCCTGCCTCTACGGTAATCACTCGCTCTATAACTCGATCTAATGTCTTTAATGAATCAACATATTTATTGTTTGGTGGTTTAGTGACGGAACAGACCAGTGGTTCCCAACCGGAGCGCTGGAGGACTCACTGTCCCACACATTTTAGTGTTTTCCCTGCTTCCAACATTCACCATCCTACTGATCCACCAATGGACAGTCGTGGACTTTAGGTTAGGGAACCAGCCTCATGTCCCTGAACCGACGGGACAGGACAGAAGTGCCCTTGGCAAGACACCTAACCCCCAACTGCTCTCTGGATGCTGTGGATAGGGGTGCCTACTACTATGGTCAAGTGTGCTCACTGCTCCCTAGTGTGTGTGTGTGTTTATGTGTGTGTTTCATTGCCCCCTAGTTTGTGTTCATTAGCGTGTGTATATGTGGGTGTTTTACTGCCCACCAGTGTGTGTTCTCTAGTGTGTGTGCATGTGGGTGTTTCACTGCCCCCTAGTGTGTGTTCTCTACTGTGTGTGCATGTGGGTGTTTCACTGCCCCCTAGTGTGTGTTCTCTAGTGTGTGTGTATGTGGGTGTTTCATTGCCCCTAGTACGTGTGTATGTGGGTGTTTCACTGCCCCCTAGTGTGTGTATGTGGGTGTTTCACTGCCCCCTAATGTGTGTGTATGTGGGTGTTTCACTGCCCCCTCGTGTGTATGTATGTGGGTGTTTCACTGCCCCCTAGTGTGTGTTCTCTACTGTGTGTGCATGTGGGTGTCTCACTGCCCCCTAGTGTGTGTTCTCTAGTGTGTGTGTATGTGGGTGTTTCACTGCCCCTAGTACGTGTGTATGTGGGTGTTTCACTGCCCCCTAGTGTGTGTATGTGGGTGTTTCACTGCCCCCTAGTAGGTGTGTATGTGGGTGTTTCACTGCCCCCTAGTGTGTATGTTCTCTGATGTGTGTGTTTGTGTATGTGGGTGTTTCACTGCCCCCTAGTGTGTATGTTCTCTGATGTGTGTGTTTGTGTATGTGGGTGTTTCACTGCCCCCTAGTGTGTGTTTTTACTATTGTGTTTGTATGTGTATATTTCACTGCCCTACAGTGTGTTTTTACTAGGGTGTGTGTGTGTGTGTTTCACTGCCCCCTCGTATGTGTGTTCACTAGTGTGTGTGTGTGTGTGTGTATGGTGGGTAATTCACTGCAACCCCAGAGGCAGGGAAGGGGGTCCTCTATGATCAGGGTAGGAACCACTGCACTCTGCACACAGCCGAGTACAACCACGCAACCACGCAACCACGCAAGCAGTGCACAAAAAGAGCCAAAGTACAAACAAATAACACAAAAACAACAAAAGCAAAGACCACCATGCACACAAACACAAACTATCAGTACGTTCTAGAGTATCTACCTGAACACATAGTAAAAATTCACTATACAACACAAACCCGGCGCTAACAGACCGCTGATTGGCCGAAAGGGTTGATCTGTAGAGAGGTGAGATTTGACTGGAGGAGGTAGCTCATAATATCAGCCAGTCTGTCAGCAGCACTGACCCTACAAAATAAATACTGTCCTGCTGGTTGCCGCGGCGATCAACAGACCTAAAACAAGCGTGCGTATGATTTCTCTGATTCGTCTCACAAACTGTGCAATTTTGCGTCTGATCAGCCGTGAAGCTGACGGTTTCTCTTATTTGGACCTTGTTTGGTCCCAGTGAAGGTTCTGAAGCTTCTATAGAGATCTTGTGGAAAAAGCTGGGCTTGTTTAGCTGGAGAACATGCATTAATGCTTTTAGTTTGTTATGTTTTAAAAAAGAGGGAATCCTGGTGGTCTTCCACCATCTAAAAAAAAAAAGAAAAGAAGAAGAAGACCACTCGGTCACATGTTTCACTTTTCTCCGCACTGCTCTTCTTCTTGTTAAACCTCATCTGGGTCAAGTCCGTTGCTCAGGTGCTTCACAGAGCCGTTTGCCGGTTGGTTGAGAGTGGCCATCTCCTGCGCTGACTGTCCTGCCGCCTTGTCCCGCGCCTCCTTCTCCTTAACAAGCTGTCTGCGGTGGTAAAGCAGGTACCCGGGCAATAAGAAGCCCACCAGTGAGAAGAAGAGCAACCCGATGTTGATCTGTAGATCAGGGAGAGAGAGATGGTTCATGTGTATTAAACTCTTCATCTTATCAATATTTTTAGTATCAGTATTGTCACCAGTAAGAGCACCAGATCTGATTAGAACAGATGTAAATAATCATACATACAATACAAAGTAACATGAATATGTTATTGTGAGAGAAGTAGATCAGATCTTGATCCAGTTTAAAGAACAAAGTTAGGTTCCAGATTTCTCCTGGACGCCCCAGACATTGTATGAATGTATTCAGTTCCTTCAGCAGTAATCTTGATTTAGCTTAATGAAGTACTGAGCAGTCAAAGCAGGTATTAGATGAGAACTGATAATAATACTGGGTTGTTCAGGAGAAGCTTGGAAAGGGTTAAATAAAGACACTGACGTATGTAAAAGCACTACTTACTGTATTAATACTGTTTTATATTTAATAATAAAGTGTTTACTAAGTAAAAAAAAGCTTCCTGTCTGAAAATAATAGCTTTTTACACGTAGTGTCTGTCTCAAAACCTAGTAAAGGTCTACATATGTAGACTGTCCCAATTCTTACATACCTTAAACATGCTGTCTACTGAGAAACCTTATTTAGACCTGATTTTAAAGAAGTATTGAACGCTTCCTCAGCCGCTAAGACAATCCCATGATGCAACACAGGCTAATCTACGAGCAGTGAAGTGGTTTTAAAATGTGAGTTATTTTGATTCTCTCTGGAGTTTTAATGTGTTTCTGGTCATATAATCACACAAAACAGTATTTTATTATCAACTCTGTAACGAGTCCTTCACCATTTACACTTTTATACTCCAGACATTAGCATTTATGCTAACAGATTTTTAAGCCTCGAGCTATTGTTTTGGATGCCGGTTGGTAGCTTAGCAACCAGCTAAACCACCGGTGGCGTGCTGCAGTGGGCGGGAACAAGCCGTGACGCAGTCTCTCTCTAACTAGAGCGTCTCAGTAATCTGTTTTATGAGGAGAGATGAGGAGAGAACACTGATACTTACACAGCTGCCAAAAAGCTTTTTATATATTTTTTTATATATTTCAAGAGAGATTCAAGAGTTTTATTGTCATATGTACAGCAGAACAGACAGTTACACTGTACAATGAAATTCTTACTTTGCTGTTCCTCCATTCACCAATAGATAAAGATAAACAAAAAAAGAAATAATAAAAAATATATACAAAGTATAATAATATAAGTACATAAAAGTATTTTTATAGTTAAAGAATAAAAAATAAAAGTTATGTGTGCTTTTATCATCAATATTAATTTAATATAATTATAAGTATTACTTAAAAGACATGTATTCAACAGAAAGTAAATGAAATAGCTATATTTGCATTAGAGACTCCTTTTGTTTCTTTTCATCTCCACTTCAAACTAATGAAGCCTGTAAATTCACTCTGACTTTGTTTCTATGTATTTTATATTTCTAAAGATTAATACAGAAATTTTGAAAAAAAAAAATCATTGGACTTCTCCGTATGCACATACTCCCACTTACACAGTCAGCGTTTTAGGTCATGACAATAATAATGCCTTACCATTAAGTTGAGATTTTATGTAAATTATTAGTTCATTATAAAAAGCATGTAGCCTTCTCATCACTAGTCACCAGAAGAGGGCACAGTGGACAGTGAGTGTAGATATGAGGAGGAGGTTTCACTGTTATGGCTGATCAGTGTATGTGCCTGTGTGTATATGTGTATGTATCTTACCCAGTAAGGGTCTCCCCTGAGTGGACCCAGCATGTAGACGAAGAGTGGTTGCTGAAGCAGGGCAAACAGAGCACTCATTAAAGACTGCAGACCCGTCAGAGTGCCAAAGTGGTTAGTTGGATACCTGACGACCACCAGAAAGAAGAACGTTATCTTACAGGTCATAATAAGTCTTTATAATTTAATAATTAATAATTAGTCACACAGATTTGGTAAGGTATTCTCTCATATCTGTCTCATCTCATATATATATATATATATATCATAACAACTTGTCATCGCTGTTACCTGAGTTTTTCTTCTTGTAATTATTCTTACATATTTTTTTGCTAAACTTAACAATCATAAACATGTACACTTATTTGTTTGTTACTGCTATTATATCAGTCTACTCAGTATTTGTCTGACAGGCATTTGCTAATAATTAATAAACAAGAAATGTAAATATATATAGGCTTTTCATGTTATTAATAATGGGGCTTAAGCAGTGGTGTGTTAGCGTGTGCTGGTGTGAGTGGATCAGACACAGCAGTGCTACTGCTGGAGTGTTTAAACACCTCAGTGTCACTGCTATACTGAGAATCGTCCACCAACCAAAACTATCTAGACAACAGTGTCCTGTGGGCAGCGTCCTGTGTCCACTGATGAAGAACATTATCTTGCAGGTCTTTAATAATTATTCATTACAATTTAACTAATAATTAGTCACACAGCTTTGTGGTTTCTAGTTAATATATATATATATATATATATTTTAATATATATTTTAATTTGCTGAAAGTCAATGTGAAATAAATATTCTTCTACTTTGTTAGTTACTGATCATATTGAGCCTAGTTCATAACATCATTTCAGACAAAATGCTTGCTTTATTGTAATATTTGATCATAACGTAACAACTTCTGACTGTCTTTCTATTAAAAAGGCACAAAATTGGTACCCATTTAGGAATTGTACACTGCCCCCTGGAGGCAGACTCTGTAGCCCTGCACTGCTTCTCAAGATGTACAACAAACTCAGCAGCAGAGGGGATGACAAATAAACTATTTCCTCTATATTTAAAAAAGATTTTGTAAGATTTATCAGAATTTAAGAGACACAATGACGTTTTAGGGCAGATGCACTCCGACATACTCACACAGCAGCATAGAGTCCCCCACAGCAGGAGTGAATGAAACCTCTCACCATGGTGTGAAGAATAAAGGACACCACCTAAACCATGAACAGAGAGCAGAGGAGAGTGACGTTTGTGATGCTGGGTATAAACTGCCCAATGTTTGAATGCATATTGTCGCTGTCCAAAGAAAAACATGTACATAGTATCTTCACAGGAGAGAATCTTCACTAGTGTATGTGTGTGTTTCACTGCCCCTTAGTGTGTGTGTTCACTAATGTGTGTGTATGTGGGTGTTTCACTGCCCCCTAGTGTGTGTGTTTGTGTATGTGGGTGTTTCACTGCCCCCTAGTGTGTATGTCCACTAGTGTGTGTATATGTGGGTGTTTCACTGCCCCCTAGTGTTTATGTTCACTAGTGTGTGTACGTGGATGTTTCACTGCCCCCCAGTGTTTATGTTCACTAGTGTGTGTACATGGATGTTTCACTGCCCCTTAGTGTGTGTGTTCACTAATGTGTGTGTGTGTGTATGTGTCAATTTCACTGCCCCTTAGTGTGTGTGTTCACTAGTGTGTGTGTGTGTATGTGGGAATTTCACTGCCCCTTAGTGTGTGTGTGTTCACTAGTGTGTGTGTGTATGTGGGCATTTCACTGCCCCTTAGTGTGTGTGTTCATCAATGTGTGTGTGTGTGTGTATGTGGGAATTTCACTGCCCCTTAGTGTGTGTGTTCACTAGTGTGTGTGTGTGTGGGGGGGGGGATTTCACTGCCCCTTAGTGTATGTGTTTACTAGAGTGTGTGTATGTATGTGGGTGTTTCACTGCCCCTTAGTGTGTGTGTGTATGTTTTACTGCTCCTTAGTGTGTGTGTGTTCACTAGTGTGTGTATGTGGGTGTTTCACTGCCCCCTAGTGTGTGTATGTATGTTTTACTGCCCCCTAGTGTGTGTGTTTACTAGTGTGTGTGTATGTATGTGGGTGTTTCACTGCCCCCTAGTGTGTGTGTATGTATGTGGGTGTTTCACTGCCCCCTAGTGTGTGTGTGTTCACTAGTGTGTGTGTTTGTGTATGTGATGTTTCACTGTCCCCTAGAGTGTGTGCGTTCACTGGTGTGTGTGTGTGTTCACTAGTGTAAGTGTATATGTGGGAGTGTCAGTGCACACCTCTGTGTGTAAATACAGTAGGTGAATGAGTTTATAGTTTATTACCTGTACAGGCAGGTTGTCTATCAGAGAGATGCAGCCAAAGCCGACCAGCAGCAGGTTGGTGAAGATGAAGGCTCGGATGGCGTTGGTGAGTTTCTGGACCTTTCTGTCTCTCTTCGGGGGGCTAGTGAAGATGAACCATGTTAGAAAGATTCATTGTGGTTATCCAGGAAAAAACTATTTGATAATTAATAAACTAATTAATTAACTCTCTCCCACCACGGCTCTCCATCCACTCCGCTCTTGCCCTCCTCACACTCCTTCATTTTCCAGTCCATCATGTAGCCAATGAAAGGGCAGGTCGCCAGACACAGCAGCTGCAGAGTGCCGAAGATGGACGAATAGAAACTCACTGAGGAAACACATACATGGTCACGTCAGGCTTGCAGAACTACAGGGTCATAGCTGACTATTGCATTCATCATAAATAATAATAATAAATTATTATTATTATTATTATTATTATTATTATTATTATTATTATTATTATTATTATTATTATTATTATGTATAATGCCTCCATAGGGAAAGCTTGCATATAGAACAAGTCTTAACCAGTCAGTGTTCTTCTTACCTTGTTGATCTGCCTCTAGTAACAACTCCTCAGGAGCTGGAGCAGCGAGAGAGAGAGAGAGAGAGAGAGAGAGAGAGAGAGAGAGAGAGAGAGAGAGAGAGAGAGAGAGAGAGATTACCGCAGATTAGGTTGAATATAAATATGCATGCAAACACACGTATCAGCTTGTCTGTTTTGTCAACTGTTTTGTCAGAACCAGTGGTTTCCAGTTCTGGTCCTGGAGTATATCTGGCCTGCACACTTCAGTGAACCTACATAGACAGTACTGTTCAAAGGCTTTATATATAATAATGGGGACATTATTATATACAAAAAGCTATTTTTTCTCCAGACACAGCTTTGATTTGCTCAGCAAAACACTTTATTTTTGAAATATTCAAACAGTATTAATAAGGTAAGCAGTGCTTTTACCATATTTGGGTGTTTTATTAAATTTCAGGTTTTTCCACTCTGTATGGTGGTTAAGTTCGCAGTATTTCAGAAGCATTTAACATCTGCACAGAGTTTTGAATTTGGTCATGAATATTAGTGCTGTGAAACCCTGACAGAGTACAGGGGGTCTGTCTCAAAACCTTTATTTAATTTCAGTTAATGATTTTGATATTCAGTTGTTTTTACTTATTTATTTAATGATTTATTTATTTATTCATATTTCCTTTTACCATTCTTTTATCTATTATATCTATTTATCTATTTTTTACTTTTGTCTTATTCCTGATTTTATTTTGTTTTTATGATTTTTCTTATTTTTTCTCTGTTCTTATTGTTTTTTTTTATTTTAAGTACTCATTAAAATTCATTTTAATGTATTTTTTAATCCCTTTTTGTTTAACAATTGTAATGCTCGGCAACATTGTAAATAAGGGTCTCCCTCAATGTACTCCCGAGTGAAAATAAAGATTGATTGATTAGACAGATTATTGAGAAGGTCTACAATAAAACACCAGAGAGAATTTGAATAATTTTCATTTGAAGATGTCTTCTCCACTTATAGCTTAGCTTTTGTCCACCATATTGAAAAATGTTTTGCCTCTGTTGTTGAAGGTAGATAAGAATTGGGACAGCCTACATGTCGGGGGCGCATACTATGATGTAACATGCTGTCTATGTAGACCCTCAGTAGGTTTTGAGACACACCCAGAGTGTCTTTTCTACCCACTTCTAAAGTCAAACTCAAACAAAAACAGCAGCTTGTATTAAAATATCATGCCTGCTGTGTTGGTATGCTTTAGCCTGGTATATGTGATGGTTTAGGCTTCATTCCACAGTCTCAGCTCTCCAGCCTACATTCTCATTGAACTCTCATGTTATTGTACTGTAGCTCTGGATTTAGGTAGAATGATGAGTGCACTGCTGTCAGGAATCAGCCACAGTCTGAATTCAAGACACTGCAGGACGTAATAAATGTATACAATGTTTCAAAAAGAGAAGTAAACAAATAAACAAATATGCTCCTCAGTGTACGATGGATGACCCATCTGATGAAGCTGTTGTGGCACCAGGGTTGCCTTGGAAGCTACGTCTGATTCAGCACTTCTTTCATACATCAGTCTTATGAATCTGTGTGTGATGCTTACGGTTAGGGTCGCCGTGAGTTACTAAAAACTCCAGCATCTTGTTCATGGCTCCCATGTAGAAGATAATGCGGAGCTGAGTCATCGCCATCGAGATCAAACTCCACAGGAAGATCGCCGAGCACACCGAGCGACGGAACGGAGGCGAACCTGAACGGACACGTAAAGAAAACAATCAATCAGAAATTCAAATAATAACTTTGTTATGACACACACTGATCAGCCATAACATTAAACCCACCTCCTTGTATCTACACTAACTGTCCATTATATCAGCTCCACTGACCATACAGGAGCTCCACTTACAGACTGTAGTTCATCTGATTCTCTGTATACTTTATTACTCTGTTCTTTAATAATCAGGACCCCCACAGGACCACCACAGAGCAGATACTATTAGGGAGGTGGATCATTCTCAGCACTGCAGTGACCCTGACATGGTGTTGGTGTGAGTGGATCAGACACAGCAGTGCTGCTGCTGGAGTGTTTAAACACTGTGTCCACTCACTGTCCACTCTACTAGACACTCCTACTACTTGCTGGTCCACCTTGTAGATGTAAAGTCAGAGACAGTAGCTCATCTGCTGCTGCACAGTTTGTGTTCCTCTAGTCCTTCATCAGTGACCCTGAGTAAACATTCCAGCAGCACTGCTGTGTCTGATCCACTCACACCAGCACAACACACAGTAACACACCACCACCATATCAGTGTGACTGCAGTGCTGAGAATGTAGCTGCTCTGTGGTGGTTGATATGGGAATACTCTGAACAGGTTTCAAAACATACACCAAGTGTGTGTTAGTTTAGCATGTGTGTGTCTGTGTGGGTGTGTGTGGGTGTACAGCTCACCCTGGTTCTGTGCAGCCACTCCATTACTGTGTATATGTTCATCAGAAACCTCTTTTTTAGAGATTTCTTGAACTTCTGTGTTCACGTGATCTTCTGAGACCTTGTCATCCGTTTCTAGACCATTCAGTGTCACTCGTTTACTGTCAGAGAAAGACAGAGAGAGAGAGAGAGAGAGAGAGAGAGAGAGATAAAGGAGAACAGAACAGAGGAGGCAGGCTATAAGTATAATTACTGTAGACCTTATATGAATATACATTATTTCACAGAATGTGTTATTTGTAGTATTCAGTATTCAGTATTTGTAGTATTCAGTTAACACACATGTGTTTTCTAAAGAATCCTTTATAATTATTTTATTATTAGATGTACTTCGTAAACATTACTGAGAATATAACAGAATATAACACTGACGTGTAGCTGATATGCTCGGGGTCGGGGAACGGTTCCACTGGCCAGTTAACGAAGCAGTTGAGGAAGACGAGGCAAGCCAAACCCGCCCACACCCAGAATATCACACAGAAGGACACGCCCGCATCATAAATCAGCTGAAGAGAGAAACGGATACAATTACAAACTTTTCACACTTCTTCAAGTTGTAGTTGTAATAGATAGATAGATAGATAGATAGATAGATAGATAGATAGATAGATAGATAGATAGATAGATAGATAGATAGATAGATAGATAGATAGGCATGCATATAGATAGATAGATAGATAGATAGATAGATAGATAGATAGATAGATAGATAGATAGATAGATAGATAGATAGATAGATAGATAGATAGATAGGCATGCATATAGATAGATAGATAGATAGATAGATAGATAGATAGATAGATAGATAGATAGATAGATAGATAGATAGATAGATAGATAGATAGGCATGCATATAGATAGATAGATAGATAGATAGATAGATAGATAGATAGATAGATAGATAGATAGATAGATAGATAGATAGATAGATAGATAGATAGATAGATAGATAGATAGGCATGCATATAGATAGGCATACAGATAGATAGATAGATAGATAGATAGATAGATAGATAGATAGATAGATAGATAGATAGATAGATAGATAGATAGATAGATAGATAGATAGATAGGCATGCATATAGATAGATAGATAGATAGATAGATAGATAGATAGATAGATAGATAGATAGATAGATAGATAGATAGATAGGCATGCATATAGATAGATAGATAGATAGATAGATAGATAGATAGATAGATAGATAGATAGATAGATAGATAGATAGATAGATAGATAGATAGATAGGCATGCATATAGATAGGCATACAGATAGATAGATAGATAGATAGATAGATAGATAGATAGATAGATAGATAGATAGATAGATAGATAGATAGATAGATAGGCATGCATATAGATAGGCATACAGATAGATAGATAGATAGATAGATAGATAGATAGATAGATAGATAGATAGATAGATAGATAGATAGATAGATAGGCATGCATATAGATAGGCATACAGATAGATAGATAGATAGATAGATAGATAGATAGATAGATAGATAGATAGATAGATAGATAGATAGATAGATAGATAGATAGATAGGCATGCATAAAGATAGATATATAGATAGATAGATAGATAGATAG
>CM038706.1:5585732-5708232 GCA_021613375.1 Megaleporinus macrocephalus | reverse complement strand
TAACACTACCTTCACCTACCTGTGTACAGGTAAACTATAACACTACCTTCACCTACCTGTGTACAGGTAAACTGTAACTCTACCTACTTGTGTACAGGTAAACTGTAACACTACCTTCACCTACCTATGTACAGGTAAACTGTAACACTACCCTCACCTACCTGTGTACAGTAAACTGTAACATTACCCTCACCTACCTGTGTACAGGTAAACTATAACACTACCTTCACCTACCTGTGTACAGGTAAACTGTAACACTACCTACTTGTGTACAGGTAAACTGTAACACTACCTTCACCTACCTGTGTACAGATAAACTATAACACTACCTTCACCTACCTGTGTACATGTAAACTGTAACTCTACCTACTTGTGTACAGGTAAACTATAACACTACCTTCACCTACCTGTGTACAGGTAAACTGTAACTCTACCTACTTGTGTACAGGTAAACTGTAACACTACCTTCACCTACCTGTGTACAGGTAAACTGTAACACTACATTCACCTACCTGTGTACAGGTAAACTGTAACTCTAACTGACCTGTGTAATTGGGATTATGATACTGATCCTCTATGAAACTTTCATAGAGGGGCTACTGTTTCACTCTGCATCTCCTCAGATGACTGCTATGTGATGCTGAGTTATTTAGAGCTGAGAGTGTTCAGGCCTGAAAAGCATCTGGTGCACACACGTGGCAGAGGCGTGCCGTGATATCTCGCGTCTGATTGGTTCATTGTGTGAAAGAATGGCATGGCACTTCCTCAGTGTCCATTTTAAGAGTTTGGGGCACATATACATATTTTAGGGGCTGCCACATCTTCTCGTTGTGGAACATTGGACAGACATACCTGCCAATGGTGGAGCTTGGTTTTGTCCTCTATCTCAGAGAAGAAAGCTATCTGTTTAAGTTTTGGAGGTCTACGCGGTCTATGCATCTGTATTAACTGTTTAAAACTCATGTATTATCCAATGTCGTACCATCCTTCCCCTTAGTAGTGCAGGTTCATCAGCTTATATTACATTTCCTTAAAAATATATCTTCTAAAAATTAATAACTTGAATAATTTATTTTCATGTATTGTGATGGGTGGTCTCGGACACAGTACTGACTGTATTGTAGGCTGTGTCATAGACTTTGGTTGCATTAACTGCTGTGATATATATATACAGTGTTGGGGAGTAATTGAATACCATACATTAAAATAGTAATTAAATAGAATACAAAACATAAGTAACTGTATTCTGATTTATTTATTTAACACGTTTATTCACTCTCAAATTAACTTACAGTGATTCAATGACTTTCCCAGAAGCCCTTAAATAAAACACGCAACTAAGTTTACATGCAGTTTCGTTAGATGCCTGATTGCTCAAGGTCATGGAGCTGGCGCGACACAGCCAGGGGAGAAACGCCTCTCTGTCTCGGAAATTCAAACATTATTTCACGTTTAAGGAAGAAAAAGGAGAGCGTAACGTCATTGTTAGGGGTGTAAGTAAATATCGAAAATATTGAATATCGAGATATTATGTTTGGTGATACTGTACCGATTCTCAGACAGTGACTCAGTGTGTGACTCTGACCACTAGATGGCAGTGTTGTAATCCATTTTCAGCTCCACTCCAACATAAACAAGCAGCACAAGGGCCCAATGCTATTGTAAGCATTGATAAACCTGTTCATACAGTGGTGTGTTATAATAGTAGGATTTGAAAAATCTCAATATATCACTTTGTTTGCAATATCGCAATATATTGTGATATATTGAATCATGACAGCTGTATCATGACCTGTATTGTATCGCCAGGTTCTTGCCAATACACAGCCCTAGTCATTGTGCAGTGCTAGCTCTGTTAGCCAGCTGCTAACTTGGTTTCAGACTGCACTTCCAACCTAAAGAAGCATCTCAAAGTAAATTGGTAAGATGTTTGGTCTGCAGCTTATTGGCTTGCTTAGCCTGGCTATCCAAACTCTTCATAGTCGTAGCTAGCTGCCTACTTAGTCCAAGGCTGCGTCCAAAATCGCCTATTTGCCTACTACTCAGTAGGCGAGCGCGGCTAGTATGTCTGAATACTCAGTAGGTAAATCAGTAGGCGAGCGTGGCTAGTATGTCTGAATACTCAGTAGTAAATCAGTAGGTGAGCGTGGCTTGTATGTCTGAATACTCAGTAGTAAAATCAGTAGCGAGTGCGGCTAGTATGTCTGAATACTCAGTAGTTAATCAGTAGGCGAGCGCGGCTAGTATGTCTGAATACTCAGTAGTGAAATCAGTAGGCGAGCGCGGCTAGTATGTCTGAATACTCAGTAGTGAAATCAGTAGGCGAGCGCGGCTAGTATGTCTGAATACTCAGTAGTAAATCAGTAGGTGAGAGCGGCTAGTATGTCTGAATACTCAGTAGTAAATCAGTAGGCGAGCGCAGCTAGTATGTCTGAATACTCAGTAGTGAAATCAGTAGGCGAGCGCGGCTAGTATCTCTGAATACTCAGTAGGTAAATCAGTAGGCGAGCGCGTCTAGTATGTCTGAATACTCAGTAGGTAAATCAGTAGGCGAGCGCGTCTAGTATGTCTGAATACTCAGTAGGTAAATCAGTAGGCGAGCGTGGCTAGTATGTCTGAATACTCAGTAGTAAATCAGTAGGCGAGCGTGGCTAGTATGTCTGAATACTCAGTAGTAAATCAGTAGGCGAGCGTGGCTAGTATGTCTGAATACTCAGTAGTAAATCAGTAGGCGAGCGCGTCTAGTATGTCTGAATACTCAGTAGGTAAATCAGTAGGCGAGCGCGGCTAGTATGTCTGAATACTCAGTAGTAAATCAGTAGGCGAGCGTGGCTAGTATGTCTGAATACTCAGTAGTAAATCAGTAGGCGAGCGCGTCTAGTATGTCTGAATACTCAGTAGGTAAATCAGTAGGCGAGCGCGTCTAGTATGCCTGAATACTCAGTAGTAAATCAGTAGGCGAGCGCGGTTAGTATGCCTGAATACTCAGTAGTGAAATCAGTAGGCGAGCGTGGCTAGTATGTCTGAATACTCAGTAGGTATTGAGTAGTAGTGAACGGTACCCGGATGACCTCCTGAATCGGCAGCCATGTTTATGTAGGTGAAAACAGCACACTGTGTATCCCATGATTCACCTGGAGTCGTGGATGAATTCAGAGTGGAGTAAATAAACGGTGTAAAGCTGAACGTCGGCTGTGTGTATGTAGCTACTGCTAATGAACTGCCGCTACAAGAGTTAGCGCTACTGCTGAGATAAACAATGATTACATTCCTCCCGTTTCATCTTCTCTGATCTACAGCTCCACACCGTCTGATACATAATCAGATAAAAACTCAGATCAGAGTCACTAAAAGATCTAAATCTGTCAGTAAACAGGCTTTTAAATGAACAGCAGGACTTTTACAGTGGTGGTCTGACATCTTGCGTCACAGGACGCTGGTAATATGGCACTCAAGATTGTGTTTCTCCTAAAACTCTCCTACTGAAATGATCTACTAGTCTGCCGCTCGAGAAGTACGTACTGACTCTAATCCAGTACCTACTGACTAGTAGGCGATTTCGGATGCACCTCAAGTGTCAACTGACGATCTTCTATATGCTAACTAACACTATAGCATGTCAGATACCCGTAGTTAGCATAAATAATTTAGCTATTAGTTAATTTAGCATTAGCTATAGGCTATATAGGCTATCTGTCACTGGCATTTATGTGTAAGTCTCTGAAAAACAGTTTACTTGATTAAATGTTTCTGTTTTAGTTGTATTAGCTGTCTAGCCTGAGATACCACGTGGCTAGCATAACAGTTTCAGGGTTTTGCTTCATGGCAGAGCTTCCACTGAAGGACGGATGCATGTAATGCGGTGGTAGGCTTCTCAAGCTACAGCTATCTAACAGCTGTGGAAATAAATCCTTAAAAATATATATATTGGGTCTTTTTTGTTCTTTCTTTTTTATTTTCAAAACATTAAAAAATTGTGTTTACATTCCCTTTATATTCTTTACTCTTTTACAGGAAATGTATACATCCAGGAAAACTCTTCAGCTAGTTGCTACAGTAGAAGAACACAACAGAATATTCTTCTTCAGTAAGCAGGGTGGGATTGTCACATTCATACTGCTTTAAAAATGTAAGAAAGTGTTGAAATACTCCAAAGTATTTAGAATACATTACTTACATTAAGTAATCCAACAAAATATGCTACAAATTACACTTTGGGACACGTATTTTGTATTCCGTAGTGAAATACATTAAAAGTAACCTCTCCCAACACTGGTCATATTTAGTAGAAGCTGTTGTGAACATGCACACAGGCATACACATTGGCGTGCACTTACCTGAAGGATTGTACGCTGCCACAGAAATCAGAATCATGGAGAAGGCGAAGCAGGAGCTGAAAGAGATTGGATGGTGGAAAGAAGTGGTTAATCTACCTTATGTGTTGATAAGTTGTCTGCTGGCTACACAGTTCTGGCTGCTGGTAATGAGATAACAATGCTGGCAGCTGCAAACTGGCTTTCGTGTGTATGAGTGCTGGTGGGGGCTGTTATGGGGGTGGGGTGGTCACATTAACTTACATTGAAAGTAAGGAAAGTTTTTGGTTTCTCCTGTAAAGTTACTATTTTGGAGGTCTTTGTTTTTTTCTTTGACGATATAGTATAAGCCCTGTCCACTTTAATCTAATAAACTGCCCAGTGTTGATCAGTGGTATTCTTTAGGGTGGGTAAATGAGAGACCCTCAGATGGGGCTGAGAGGAGTACTGGCTATAACCATATCATCACTGTCCAAAGAAAAACATCAATTTTAAACATCATTGGAACATGACAGCTGCTCTTTATATCCAGTTTATATCCAGTTTCAAGAAGAATGGACCAATAGAAATGCTCCAAAATCACTTGGACGTAAGAACCTCTTCACATTAACTTACACTGAAAGTAAGGAAAGTTTTTGGTTTCTCTTGTAAAGTTACTATTTTGGAGGTCTTTGTTTTTTTCTTTGATGATATAGTATAAGCCCTTTCCAGTTTAATCTAATAAACTGCCCAGTGTTGATCTCTGGAGGTGGTATTCTTTAGGGTGGGTAAATGAGAGACCCTCAGATGGGGCTGAGAGGAGTACTGGCTATAACCATATCATCGCTGTCCAAAGAAAAACATGATCTTTAAACCACATTAGAACACGACAACTGCTCTTTATATCCAGTTTATATCCAGTTTCAAGACGAATGGACCAATAGAAATGGTCCAAAATCACTTGGACGTAAAACCTCTTTACATTGATTTACATTGAAAGTAAGGAAAGTTTTTAGTTTCTCCTGTAAAGTTACTATTTTGAAGGTCTTTGTTTTTTTCTTTGACGATATAGTATAAGCCCTGTCCACTTTAATCTAATAAACTGTCCAGTGTTGATCTCTGGAGGTGGTATTCTTTAGGGTGGGTAAATGAGAGACCCTCAGATGGGGCTGAGAGGAGTACTGGCTATAACCATATCATCACTGTCCAAAGAAAAACATCAATTTTAAACATGATTTGAACACGACGGCTGCCGTTTACACTGTGTGTACATTTAATGATTGATGGTCCAGTAGAAATGCTCCAAAACAGCTTGGTTCCATTGATTTACATTAAAAGTAAAGATGTTTTTGGAGGTGCTTGTTTTTCTTCGGAGTGTGATGATATCTATAGAATGTTCTGGTTCAGTTTTTAGCAAAAATGCCTTAAATAGTAGCATATATGCTGTAATCCATCTCGTACCTGCCTAGCAGCCGAAGTGGGCGTGGTCCATACTTGTCCATCAGGATTCCCAGCGGCAGAGTGGCCCCGCTGATGATGAAAGAGCCGATCGTAAAGCCGAGGTTGAGAATCTCCTCCTGCTCTACACAGCTCAGCCAGGTTGTAGTCTCCTCAGAGCTTCTGTTCGCATGCAGCTCTGTTCCATTTTCTATTGGAGGAAAGCAGGAATCATTACAAAGCTTCAGTATCTGTTGGGGTGACAAGTTTAAGTTCCCTTCATGGACAATAATATGTGGCATAGCTAAAAACTAGAGCATCAGCTGCACAATTTTCATCCATACCGAGACAGAAATGACTTAAATATAAATATTTAGGGAGGTTTTTCATATTTTGTGTATTATACAGTCATTAAGATGTTAAACTAGGCCAACATATCCTTCACTGAACATTACTATATGAAACGCTTCACGCTTGAAGACGATAGTCTTATAGTACAATATACCCTGCCAGTTAAATGTTTGGACACACCTACCCAGGTTCTTCTTATCTGTACTGTTATTAGTAATAGTATTAGTGAATAAGTGTGAAGAGATCAGAACTATAGAATAAGAGGTATAGAATTATTCCTGGAGCAGAATTAAACATCTGGTTGTGTTTAAAGAATGTTTAGAGGGTCTTTTAGAAATGAGCTCATTTGCTCTGAAGCAGGTTTACATACTTTGAACATTCTGACCAGCAGCTTCATGAGGAGCCACATGAGCTGCTTCTCTAACAGGACGGAAGAAGATAGTGTAGATGCTGAGATCTTGTTCTGATAAACAGGTTTGGGGGTTTTTTAGCTCTTATAAAAATAAACATTCTCATTTTTATACATAAATAATGTTTGTTTTAGTAATATTTGTGTACATGGGCTCCAACTTCATTATTTACACTCGTCTCTCAACACATTCAGGTATAACTATAGATTATTACTATAAAAATATATATATTCAGTTAGGTGTGCACAAACTTTTGACTGAGATTGTACATGTAGGGCGAAGTGCTACTACAGAATTTCAGATTTAGCACTATTCCTCCATAATCCACGTTATATATATAAACTTTGTGTATGTTAATGTGTATGTTTACTGGTCATTCTAGACAGTAAGTAAAACATATGTATATGTGTGTGTGTTAAAGACACGGTGACCACTAGATCCTTTTATCAGTACTGTAAAAAAAAGGAGAACCCGTAAGTTTCTCTACATACACAATTTAAATGACTGTGAACACCTCAAAGTTTAAATTGTGTTACATTTTTTAAGGTACAATTTTAATTTAATTTAGATACTAGGGTTTAAAAATACTTCTGTAGAAGTTGAAGTATCAACTCAAGCTTTTTACTCCAGTAAAAGTGTAAAAGTACTGCTTTAAGAACTATTTAAAGTATAAAAGTAAAAGTAATGTAAAAATGCCATTAAGGACAAAAGCTTAGGCCGCCCCACAGAGGTCTATAGTGCACTAACCCACCTCCCCAAAACCCCATGCTTCTAAAAGCCATAATGACTATAATGTTATATTAAAATGTTAATGTTGATAAATTTGGGATGCGCTAGGCTTCCTGTTTCAGCCACATATACGCCCATTAAACATGAATGTAGTTTAATACAATGTAAATATATTAAAGAAGCATATCTGTTACTACTGAACATTAACATGTGTTTCATGGAGCAGAAGATATGATCACTAGTTGTCTATAAGTATTGTAATGAAGTCAAACTTCAAAGTCATGTTATCAATAATCTTTACTGGAATGTAAATGTACATGAATGAAAACAAGATGTAATAAAATAGGAGTAACGAGATGTAAGGAGTAGAAAGTAATGATAATGGAGTGTAAATGTAAGGAGTAGAAAGTACTGATAATGGAGTGTAAATGTAAGGAGTAGAAAGTACTGATAATGGAGTGCAAATGTAAGGAGTAGAAAGTACTGATAATGGAGTGTAAATGTAAGGAGTAGAAAGTACTGATAATAGAGTGTAAATGTAAGGAGTAGAAAGTACTGATAATGGAGTGTAAATGTAAGTAGTAGAAAGTACTGATAATGGAGTGTAAATGTAAGGAGTAGAAAGTACTGATAATGGAGTGTAAATGTAAGGAGTAGAAAGTACTGATAATGGAGTGTAAATGTAAGGAGTAGAAAGTACTGATAATGGAGTGTAAATGTAAGGAGTAGAAAGTACTGATAATGGAGTGTAAATGTGAGGAGTAGAAAGTACTGATAATGGAGTGCAAATGTAAGGAGTAGAAAGTACTGATAATGGAGTGTAAATGTAAGGAGTAGAAAGTACTGATAATAGAGTGTAAATGTAAGGAGTAGAAAGTACTGATAATGGAGTGTAAATGTAAGTAGTAGAAAGTACTGATAATGGAGTGTAAATGTAAGGAGTAGAAAGTACTGATAATGGAGTGTAAATGTAAGGAGTAGAAAGTACTGATAATGGAGTTTAAATGTAAGGAGTAGAAAGTACTGATAATGGAGTGTAAATGTAAGTAGTAGAAAGTACTGATAATGGAGTGTAAATGTAAGGAGTAGAAAGTACTGATAATGGAGTGTAAATGTAAAGAGTAGAAAGTACTGATAACGGAGTGTAAATGTAAGGAGTAGAAAGTACTGATAACGGAGTGTAAATGTAAGGAGTAGAAAGTACTGATAATGGAGTGTAAATGTAAGGAGTAGAAAGTACTGATAATGGAGTGTAAATGTAAGGAGTAGAAAGTACTGATAATGGAGTGTAAATGTAAAGAGTAGAAAGTACTGATAATGGAGTGTAAATGTAAGGAGTAGAAAGTACTGATAACGGAGTGTAAATGTAAGGAGTAGAAAGTACTGATAATGGAGTTTAAATGTAAGGAGTAGAAAGTACTGATAATGGAGTGTAAATGTAAGGAGTAGAAAGTACTGATAATGGAGTTTAAATGTAAGGAGTAGAAAGTACTGATAATGGAGTGTATTTGTACTTTGTATCTTGACACCTCTGCATGGAGCTAATAAAAGGGTGTATAAAAGCTTTTAATACTTAATTAATTAATTAATTACATTACAGCTCCAGTGCTAAATAGTAAGCAAGATTTATGTAAACTTGTTATCAAGAACATCTGGGAGTAAGTTTGGGCTAAACATGGGTGAGAAGAGAGAAATCTCTAAATCTCCATCCAAAGTCAACTGAAGGTCAAAGAAGAGGGACAACAGTACGCTCGCTAACGTTCATTGAACACCTGCTGTGAGGCCACAGTTGTAAAGTAAGTTAGTATGGTTGAAACCCACCCCCCAACTGCCCCACCCCCACAAAAAGCTCCATATGCACGCATACGCACGTGTGGAGAACACATAACATGCTGTAAAAAGAAACCGCCCTGCAAGGAAAAACCTGTTCTGGTAGCTAGTAAAAACTCTATGATTTTTACAATGTGTGATCTCATCAAGGTGTATGATCTCATTAAGATGTGTGATCTCATTAAGGTGTGTAATCTCATTAAAGTGTGTGATCTCATTACGATGTGTGATCTCATTAAGGTGTGTAATCTCATTAAAGTGTGTGATCTCATTAAAGTGTGTAATCTCATTAAGGTGTGTAATCTCATTACGATGTGTGATCTCATTAAAGTGTGTGATCTCATTACGATGTGTGATCTCATTAAAGTGTGTGATCTTATTAAGGTGTATGATCTCATTAAGATGTGTGATCTCATTAAGGTGTGTGATCTCATTAAAGTGTGTAATCTCATTAAGGTGTGTAATCTCATTAAAGTGTGTGATCTCATTACGATGTGTGATCTCATTAAAGTGTGTGATCTCATTAAGATGTGTGATCTCATTAAAGTGTGTGATCTCATTACGATGTGTGATCTCATTAAAGTGTGTGATCTCATTACGATGTGTGATCTCATTAAAGTGTGTGATCTCATTAAGGTGTGTAATCTCATTAAAGTGTGTAATCTCATTAAGGTGTGTAATCTCATTACGATGTGTGATCTCATTAAAGTGTGTGATCTCATTACGATGTGTGATCTCATTAAAGTGTGTGATCTTATTAAGGTGTATGATCTCATTAAGATGTGTGATCTCATTAAGGTGTATGATCTCATTAAGGTGTGTGATCTCATTAAAGTGTGTAATCTCATTAAGGTGTGTAATCTCATTAAAGTGTGTGATCTCATTACGATGTGTGATCTCATTAAAGTGTGTGATCTCATTAAGATGTGTGATCTCATTAAAGTGTGTGATCTCATTAAGGTGTGTAATCTCATTAAAGTGTGTGATCTCATTACGATGTGTGATCTCATTAAAGTGTGTGATCTCATTAAGATGTGTGATCTCATTAAAGTGTGTGATCTCATTACGATGTGTGATCTCATTAAAGTGTGTGATCTCATTACGATGTGTGATCTCATTAAAGTGTGTGATCTCATTAAAGTGTGTGATCTCATTACGATGTGTGATCTCATTAAAGTGTGTGATCTCATTACGATGTGTGATCTCATTAAAGTGTGTGATCTCATTAAAATGTGTGATCTCATTAATGTGTGTGATCTCATTATGATGTGTGATCTCATTAAGATGTGTGATCTCATTACGATGTGTGATCTCATTAAGATGTGTGATCTCATTACGATGTGTGATCTCATTAAGATGTGTGATCTCATTAAGATGCATGATCTCATTAAGATGTGTGATCTCATTAAGATGCATGATCTCATCAAGGTGTGAGATCTCCTTAAAGTGTGTGATCTCTTTAAAGTGTGTGATCTCATTACGATGTGTGATCTCATTAAAGTGTGTGATCTCATTAAAGTGTGTAATCTCATTAAGGTGTGTAATCTCTTTAGAGTGTGTGATCTCATTAAGATGCATGATCTCATCAAGGTGTATGATCTCATCAAGGTGTGTGATCTCATTAAGATGTGTGATCTCTTTAAAGTGTGTGATCTCATTAAGATGCATGATCTCATCAAGGTGTATAATCTCATTAAGATGTGTGATCTCATCAAGGTGTGTGATCTCATTAAAGTGTGTGATCTCATTAAGGTGTGTGATCTCATTAAGATGTGTGATCTCATTAAGGTGTGTAATCTCTTTAGAGTGTGTGATCTCATTAAGATGTGTGATCTCATTAAGATGTGTGATCTCATTAAGATGCATGATCTCATCAAGGTGTGAGATCTCCTTAAAGTGTGTGATCTCTTTAAAGTGTGTGATCTCATTAAGATGTGTGATCTCATTAAGATGCATGATCTCATCAAGGTGTGAGATCTCCTTAAAGTGTGTGATCTCTTTAAAGTGTGTGATCTCATCAAGGTGTGTGATCTCATTAAGATGTGTGATCTCATTAAGATGCATGATCTCATTAAGATGCATGATCTCATCAAGGTGTGAGATCTCCTTAAAGTGTGTGATCTCTTTAAAGTGTGTGATCTCATTAAGATGTGTGATCTCATTAAGATGCATGATCTCATCAAGGTGTGAGATCTCCTTAAAGTGTGTGATCTCATTAAGATGTGTGATCTCATTAAAGTGTGTGATCTCATTACGATGTGTGATCTCATTAAAGTGTGTGATCTCATTACGATGTGTGATCTCATTAAAGTGTGTGATCTCATTAAGGTGTGTGTTCTCATTAAGGTGTGTGATCTCATTAAGATGTGTGATCTCATTAAGGTGTGTAATCTCTTTAGAGTGTGTGATCTCATTAAGATGTGTGATCTCATTAAGATGTGTGATCTCATTAAGATGCATGATCTCATCAAGGTGTGTGATCTCTTTAAAGTGTGTGATCTCATTAAGATGTGTGATCTCATTAAGATGCATGATCTCATCAAGGTGTGTGATCTCTTTAAAGTGTGTGATCTCATTACGATGTGTGATCTCATTAAAGTGTGTGATCTCATTACGATGTGTGATCTCATTAAAGTGTGTGATATCATTAAGGTGTGAGATCTCATTAAAGTGTGTGATATCATTAAGGTGTGAGATCTCTCAAACACATGCATGTTAAGTTGATCGCTCACTCTTAATTGCTTATAGGAGTGAGTGTGTGTGTTGGCCATGCGATGGACTGTTGACCTGTCCATGGTGTACCCCGCCTTGGCCCGATGACGCTGGGATTGGCTGCTGTAAATCAGTAAACCTGCTGAGGACGGGGCTGCTGCTTCGTGAGGGTGTACCTGTGCACAGGTGTGAGTAGAAGCCCTCGTTCTTCAGCATGATGAGCAGCGAGCCCCAGCCCAGCAACACGGCGGAGAAGAGCAGGTTCTCTATCACCGCTGTGACTGCCATCCACCACCTCCTCCTAAAGGCCTGCTCCAGAGACGGCGCCATGTCCTACGAGAATGAGAGACACCGAGAGACAGAGAAGAGACAAGGTTCATAAAGAGCATGAAATATTACTAGATGCTGCGTTTCTCCTCACCTTTCACAAAATCAGGAGTGTGTTAGGGGGAGTCACTCGGTGCAGGTGGGTTAAATATAACCTGTATGCGGATATACAAGCATTAATAGCTACAATAAATCAGAGGGTTATTCTAATCTCCCCTCGACTTCCTAAAAGACAAGCACACGTGTGTGTGTGTGTGTGTGTGTGTGTATCGTGTGTTAGTTAGGAGTCTGTTTAACCCTTTGATGCACAAGCTAAGCAAACCTTTCTAATGCACAGCATGAGGTTAAACTTGACCCGTATTCATTTCCTATGTTAATGTATGTACTGCTGAGTGTCTCTTTGGTAAATCTATTAAAATCAGTTTGTTTAATGTTCCAAGTGTTCATTAAAAATCTTCTAAAAAGATCTTAAATCATTATTTTAATTCTTATTTATTTACTTCATGAACAAAAACAGTGTTTGTAAATATGTTTCTGACTGCAAATGTTTACAAATGTCAACAGTTCCTCCATCGGGAACTCCACAGTGAACACATAAGGGTTCATCTGAGCCATGTTGTGTGTTAGAAATAGTGATACAAACATAATTAATGAAAAAAGGTAGAATAATAAAGCTGAAATCAGGATTTGTGATGATTAGAAACAAGTAAATTGAGGAATTCATGGAAGCTTGAACTAAAGAGATTTAAATATAAATATATTTAAATATAATAATTATTACATTTTACACTGAGATACTTCACTTGATATAATCTATTTATCCGATTAGCAGATAAATAGTGTATTCAGTTACTGCTGCTCTAGCTGCTACCTCAGTGACTGCTATGGTCATGTCCTGGAGGAATGTGGTTTTGTTTTATTGTGCACTGATATAACACTGAAATAAAGCCTTGAATCTGAATCTGTTGACACCAAAAAGGTGCAATTCAGGGAATAAACAATAACAAAGATATTGTTGCTGCCCAATGAAAAACGTATAATGAAAAATGAAATGTATCTGTAAATGTGAAAATTTCATGATGAAAGGACCAGTAGAAGTGCTTCAAAATAGCCTGGGAAAAATTCTGGTTCCATTGACTTACATTGAAAGTACATTATGTTTTTGGTCTCTCCTGTAAAGTTGCAATTTTCGAGATACTTAAAATTTGAACATGAATATGTGAACATATGTTCACCTATAAACTTAACAAAGCATGTCATCTGACCAGGGGTGCCCAAACTTTTGCATACAACCCTCACAAGCTTAAAGCTGTCACTGCTGTTTGGCTATACGTTCAGTTTACATTGTATGTTTATTAATGTCTGATTACACAACAGCAATAGATCATGTAATTTATGTCAAATAAAATTCATTTTGCATTCTGTATCAGGCGAGTTGAGTCTATAATTCTGAGCTTTGAAAAAGAAAAGAAAAAACTTTTTGGGGGTAATTATGGATCTCCAAAATTGGAATTTTACAAATAAGAACAAAAACAGTCTTTAATTCCAATGTAAGTCAATGGGACCAGAAATATTTCCTATTAAGCTATTCTGAAGCATTTCTATTGGTCCATCAATCATGAAATTTACAAACAATGTAAACGGTAGCGATTGAGATGAAATAATGTACAAAAAATTAATAATAATACACATTTTTCTTTGGACAGCAAATATAGTGTTTGTATACTGTACATGCCAAGAGGTCAACACCAGCACCTACCACAGCCCTCACTCTAACACTGACACGTGACTGTAAAGCTGTCGAAGAGACACGTCTTTAAAGCCCAGTATCAGCCGGAATATATCAGCCTGCAGTCGGACAGGTTTCAACGTGCCAAATCTTGCACATAGCACAGCAGATAAGATCTGTAGCTGAACATCTTGAACATGCAGCGTTCTCTATCATTTCATACTTACCTGTACCATCTACAGTACTGTGCAAAGGTTTTAGTCACTGGGGGACATGGAAAGCTTTTATTTACTCAGTAAAACACTTTATTATTAAATATTAAACAGTATTAATAGAGTAAGTAGTGCTTTTACATACATCAGTGTGTTTATTTAACCCTTTCCAAGCTTCTCCTAAACAACACAGTATTATTTACAGTTCTCATCTAATACCTGCTTTGACTGCTCAGTACTTCATTAAGATAAATGAAGATTTGCTGCTGAAGGAACTGAACACATTCATACAATGTCTGGGGCGTCCAGGAGAAATCTGGAACCTAACTTTGTTCTTCAAACTGGATCTCAAGATCTGATCTACTTCTCTCACAATAAGATTGTAAATTAGATATCATTCACAATATGTACCAAAACAATTGCAGAAATGTATATTTCTACATTGTGTAAGCCTACTGCACAGATTTTAGTCTGGGTTTAAGATTACTTACAGTGTCTGAGCTCTAAATCATGTCTAGAGTATAATACCAGAGGTCCTAATACTGAACCCTGAGGTACACCATATTTAATCTCTGTACATTGAGACCACTTATGATCAGAGATAACACTACATTGATCTCGAAGCAAATTGCAGCATCACAGTACTACACACATTGCACAAGAGAAGACATACCATACACAGAATAAAATAAATAAATAAATAATTTTATTATTTTATAATAGCCCAGTACAAGCCGTATGGGATCTACACCAGGAGACCCTGCAGGCCTTTCAGACCTATAGGCCACAATTCCATGCAGCGGCGTGGACCTCCTGTTGTCAAAGTCTTTTTACAGCACTCTCCGTTTGCCCTCTAACCCTCACACGCCCACACACAGAAATTACACTGTCCATGTAACTGACCAGCCCACTCTGTGCATGTATGTGTTCAGAACTATATTCATAAATCATGATATATAAAGGGGAGTTTCTGTCTTGGAATGCTGTGACTCCAGTTTTGAGCAGATTCTACAGAAATACCAGGAGAAAGATCTGCGTGAAGCCCGTAACTCGCCTAGTGTAACTAACTATCACACTATTATTAGTGTATGTCTGCATTCACTGTGAAATGGAGTTGAGTCCCTCTCATAACTTCATTATCTTTGTCTATATTTGCAAATCTGACTGTGTCAAAATGTGCATGAATTGCTAAAACATGCTGTCTTTACTAATATGGCACTTTAAAATCAGTGTATGTGGAATTTTATCTACAAATAAATAATAAAATATTTAAAAATTGTTGTGAAAAAGCAACACAAGATCAGCCATAATAGTGATATACTAAGTCTAAAGGGCGTTACACACGGCATAAGATGCAAAAAGACAAAAAACAACACAAAAAATGCCATTACTATTACATTTCTATTTATCTATATAATTTATAATATATAATATGCACATTATATAGATATTATATATCTATAAAATTATATACCATGCACATTATATAGACATTATATATCTATATAATACATCATATACAGATTATGTAGATATTATAAATCTATATACTTTGTATATTAGTGTGTATATTGTATTTTTTATGGTTCGTTTTTTGGTGTCTGACAGATCTCGTGTAACTCATTCCACAGTTTTCGAAATATCAACTCCTTTCCAACTAGGGGTGTGTTTAAAAAATCGATTTTTCGATTCAAATCGATCTTCATTTGAATAATCCGATATCGATTCGTATAAACCCGAGATCGATCTTTAAAATAAGCATTCCAGCCCCCTATGCCCGCCCCCCGGTCTCCTACCATGTAACTGTATTCATTTTGGTTAGCTGAGCAAAAGTTCTAACACAAAGGCGGAAGATACACACGCTTGAAAGTGGGCGTGGCCAAATACGGTGAATATAAACATATAAACACTAATGTTTTTAGTAATGGTAGGTTGAGTCTTTCTTGTACGTTTACCACATTAGTTCTCTGAAAATCTCTTTTCATATTCAAATAAAACATATTATTGTAACTGAAATATCCCTAAATGAATCCATATTGAATTGAATTAAATCGAATCGGAAATCGAATTGAATTGGGACCTTGTGAATCGGTAAATCAGTAGCGATACCCAGCCCTAGTTCCAACTCCAGATTGAGATCTGTTTCTGGATTTTTTTCCCATAGAGAATGAATAGGATGGAAAAGTGCATGACAATCTACTGAACCTCTGCTAGACCGACAGACACCGTTTCACATACACTGACTCAGGGTTGGTTCAACCTACACTCGTCTGTCTGTTGTTTTTTTCCATCCCTCTTTTTTCCCCATAGAGTCCCATTCATTTACACTTACACCCAAACATACAGCTTCCAAACTGTATGTACTCTTTTAAGGCAGATCCACAAACACTAACTCACAGACATACTGACCCGCACTCCTCTATTTGTCATTTACTCATCCCTCGTTCCTCCCATAGGATCCCATTCATTTTCGGCCAAACCCAAACATCACAGTTTTGTTCAGCCTACAGCCTCCAAAACTGCCTCTACTCACTCAGAGCAGATCCCCAACCTCTAATCCACAGACATACTGACTCACACTCCTCTATTTGTCATTTACTCATCCCTCGTTCCTCCCATAGGATCCCATTCATTTTCGGCCAAACCCAAACATCACAGTTTTGTTCAGCCTACAGCCTCCAAACTGCCTCTACTCACTCAGAGCAGATCCCCAACCTCTAATCCACAGACATACTGACCTGCACTCCTCTATTTGTCGTTTATGCGCAACCATCCTGCGTTTTCTTCAGGAAAAACACTTTTCTAGTTAATATCACCTTAAAATATGTTTTTATCTATTTTATCCTGATATTAATGCTCCTCTATTCATATATATTTCCTAATATTTAATCCTATCTCTCTATTATTTATTGTTTCATGTGAGCGTGCAGCAGTTATCAAAGCAAGCTGTACCACGTATGACTGTGTATATGACAAATAAACTTTGATTTGATTTGCTTTGACTCAGTGCCGCTTATAATGGAAATATTAGCGCATGATGTTGACAGCAGAGGTGACCGTGACTGGCCAGTGAGTTTTTAGCGCTGGCAAAATAGTGTTTATTTACTGTCATCTGAATACATTGTAAGGTAAAGTTTCAGGAACTGTTTTATAGTCAAGCTGCTATTCAAAACGTCCCTTATTTACATGTAAACACCTGCTTTGAATTCCTGGGATCCTGAACATGTGCTAAAGTGAGCATAATCGGCGGCTGAGTTGGTATCGACTCCTAAGACTAGGATTAGGCTAAATATGAACAATGTAATTTGCTGTCTTAGGCCATAAAAGGTAAACTCTGGTGATGCAGGAAGAGATTAGAAGGACCGAAAGGCAAAATAGATATTTAAAGAGGGTGTAATTTCTCCAGAGGTTGGCGTTCCCAAGCCGCTACAGCAAAAAGTCAACCACCAGCCACGTACACTGTAATTTAATTCCTATGAGAGTAAATTTAAAGGCCGTCCGCCGTTTATATAGAACCCCTACGGCACTGTGAAGCACATGCACAGACAAGATTTCTCTTTTAGCACTTTCTGCTGTCACTGCTTTAACCCTTTAAAGCCTGAACCATGAATCAATTGCCAAAAAAATTGAATTCTTGGAAAATTTAGTGTTTATTAGACCTTCAATAAGTAATAATAATAACAATATTGATAATAATAATATTAAATAACATGTTGTATATATAAGTTTTGTTTTGTATCATATTGGGTACATCTGCAGCTCTTTGCTAACAAATAAAAGCATTCAGAACACAATGTTTTAACCCTTTATATTAGTAGTTCAGTCATTTCTAACTTAGAACAGAACATTTCTCCATATTGTACAGTGTTTTACACTCTCTGGATCTACTACAGTCTTTGGTTCTCCACTAGAAATTAGGACAAAGTGTGGGTTTGAGCAAAGTTCAGGTGCAAATTAGCTTATTTATAGGTCTCAGAAACTTGTGTATTGTATATGCTCCACTTGGCTTTCAAGGGTTAATGTTTGCACTGAGTATTTGTATAGTATAGTACACCTACACAAGCAAATGTTCAAACTTTACTTTACATTGAACTTGCCATACATGCCAATGCTGAACATGCCCTGGACAACTGGGCTTTGTAGTAAGATCCATGCAACTGAGTGAAATGACCAGATGTTGAGTTGCAGATGAAAATCTAATTACATAATAGATTATACTGACCACTCAGTGTCCAAGCTGCTATCACTTTGGAAATTTGACAGTATTTCAACAGGTCAGAGATCACTTCCCAAAGTAAGTGATGACGTTCAACAGCATACACACACACACACACACACACACACACACACACACAGCTGCTTCCTTCACACCAACTGCAAATGCATGGTCAGCACCCCTCTGCCACGAGACATGCTTCAGTGTTCCAGTCCAAAGAAACACTCAAGACTCCATATTCTATAACTGACATTCCACCCATGTACATAATCCTACATACAATACAAAGTAACATGAATATCTTATTGTGAGAGAAGTAGATCAGATCTTGATCCAGTTTGAAGAACAAAGTTAGGTTCCAGATTTCTCCTGGACGCCCCAGACATTGTATGAATGTGTTCAGTTCCTTCAGCAGTAATCTTGATTTATCTTAATGAAGTACTGAGCAGTCAAAGCAGGTATTAGATGAGAACTGATAATAATATTGGGTTGTTTAGGAGAAGCTTGGAAAGGGTTAAACAACACACTGACGTAGGAATATTTACATACAGCCCATATCTATATATCTATATATATATATATATATATATATATATATATATATATATATATATATATATATAGAGAGAGAGAGAGAGAGAGAGAGAGAGAGAGTTGAACTAATTGAAAATTTGAATTGTTGATTGGGTTAAATAAACACACTGACGTATTAATATTTACATACAGCCTATATATATATATATATATATATATATATATATATATATATATATATATATATATATATATATATATATATGAATAGAGTTGAACTCTCTGAGATAACTTCATTATCTTCATCTACACTGTATATATTTGAAAATCTGATTGTTGGTTGTGTCTAAATGTGCATAAAACACACAGTCTGTGCAAATATGGAACTTTAAATACAGTGTATGTGGAATATTGTATAAAAAAATCATCATAAAATATTAAAACAAAATTAAAAAGTAACACTAAATCAGCCGCGTGACTGTAAAAGAGTCATACAGTAAGTAACCAACACATGTGCTTCTAACCAACCAGCATTCAGACCCTGCTCAGCCATAATACTGGTGGTGTAAGTTCTCTGATGCAACCCTGCAGTTCTTAAAGAGACAAGAACCTCACTAGAACCTCCTGTTGGTTCTCTCTGAAGGTTCCCAGATCCTCTCTACACACTCTGCATATGTGTGCATGTTTGTATACATGCTTTATAAGAACCTTATCATTAAACTCACCAGTCTCTTGGTCTAGATGAAGTTTTTCAGAGAGGTGGGATCTTCAGGTCTCTTCTTCTCCCTCTTCTTCTCTCAGTAAAGGGTCTACTGGCTTGTCTCTGGTCTCCTGCGCGGCTCCATGTGACAGTACATAAAACTCAGTGCTCTCTCTTCACTCGCTCAGTCTATAAATGGGTCCTAACTTTGCCCCCCAGCCCCCGCTCCCCCTCCTCCACACAAACCCACCTATTTAAACTTAGCGCAACTTATGGCTTGTTCCTCGGGCGCGCACGTGCTGCTGCCGGAGAGTGCTGAAAGCTGATGAAGACCCGCCTCCTGCTGACCGCACACAGCTCAGGACGCGCGAGCTGTAGATTTACATGTTTATATATGTGTTTTTGGTGAACATACAACACCCACCATTCCTAAAACTCACGTCACGTGATGTCACATTTTTGTTTTTCATACTGTCTCCACGTTAACCCTTTGATGAACAGCATGAGGTTTAACTCTGCCGTATTCATTTCCTATGTTACTGTATGTACTGCTGAGTGTCTGTTTAGTAAATCTATTAAAATCAGTTTATTTTATTATTTAATGTTTCAAGTGTTCATTAAAAATCTTGTTATTGATTTTAAATCATTATTTTAACTACACCACCATACTAACCACTACACCACCATACTAACCACTACACCACCGTACTAACCACTACACCACCATACTAACCACTACACCACCGTACTAACCACTACACCACCGTACTAACCACTACACCACCATACTAACCACTACACCACCATACTAACCACTACACCACCATACTAACCACTACACCACCGTACTAACCACTACACCACCATACTAACCACTACACCACCATACTAACCACTACACCACCGTACTAACCACTACACCACCATACTAACCACTACACCACCATACTAACCACTACACCACCGTACTAACCACTACACCACCATACTAACCACTACACCACCATACTAACCACTACACCACCGTACTAACCACTACACCACCATACTAACCACTACACCACCATACTAACCACTACACCACCATACTAACCACTACACCACCGTACTAACCACTACACCACCGTACTAACCACTACACCACCATACTAACCACTACACCACCATACTAACCACTACACCACCATACTATCCACTACACCACCATACTGACCACTACACCACCATACTATCCACTACACCACCATACTAACCACTACACCACCATACTAACCACTACACCACCATACTGACCACTACACCACCATACTATCCACTACACCACCATACTAACCACTACACCACCATACTAACCACTACACCACCATACTATCCACTACACCACCATACTAACCACTACACCACCATACTGACCACTACACCACCATACTAACCACTACACCACCTTACTGACCACTACACCACCATACTGACCACTACACCACCATACTAACCACTACACCACCGTACTAACCACTACACCACCGTACTAACCACTACACCACCGTACTAACCACTACACCACCGTACTAACCACTACACCACCGTACTAACCACTACACCACCGTACTAACCACTACACCACCGTACTAACCACTACACCACCATACTAACCACTACACCACCATACTAACCACTACACCACCGTACTAACCACTACACCACCTTACTAACCACTACACCACCATACTGACCACTACACCACCATACTGACCACTACACCACCATACTGACCACTACACCACCGTACTAACCACTACACCACTGTACTAACCACTACACCACCGTACTAACCACTACACCACCATACTAACCACTACACCACCATACTAACCACTACACCACCATACTGACCACTACACCACCATACTAACCACTACACCACCATACTGACCACTACACCACCGTACTAACCACTACACCACCGTACTAACCACTACACCACCATACTAACCACTATACCACCATACTAACCACTACACCACCGTACTAACCTCTACACCACCATACTAACCACTACACCACCATACTAACCACTACACCACCATACTAACCACTACACCACTGTACTACCTGTCTATAACACAAATATACGCATTTTATTCATTAATAAACCCACCAGTGAACCAACACGTGTTGTTATAAGTAATGTTGGTGATGGTAAGAGAAAGTTACATACGTTTTCTTTGAGGACTGTTTTGCCTTACAGCACCCTGCACGTATCCCTCCACCAATAACTAGACTAAAATACACCTTGAACCAAAACTCAGTCACAAAACTATCATAAAACAGTGTGTCACACATTTCATCATGCAGCATATCGTCGCTGTCCTAAGAGGTACCATCCATTTAGTGATTATTTGAAATCTATAACTGTCCCTTACATTTTGATGAATGGACCAATAGAAATAGCTTGGAAAGAATTCTGGTTCCATTGACTTACATTGAAAGTGAAGACTGTTTTTGCTCTCTCCTGTAAAGTTTTCATTTTGGAGATACTTGTGTAGTCCTGACTCAATGTTTCTCTCAAATAGAGCACTGCACACTAAACCACTCTGAAGGGCTTTGTTTACAGCCATTTAATTATGTTCAGGTTTTTTTTTAAATCGGTGGACTTCCCCTTCTCAGGCGCCTGTATTTCTGACAAAAATATGTCTCTCCAGCAGAATTCTTCTTTCACCACTAAACTATGGTTAAGTTATTAATCAAAACCAGATCATAAAGCGTAGACTACAGCGCCCTCTTGTGGTATAACTGACACAGATACTCGGCTTTGATATATATTAAAACCCTCCTTTGAAGCGTCTGCATCAGAGAGGAACTATTTTTCCTTGCTTTTTTAATAAAGGAGTGATATCATAACATTATTACAGCTTCAGCATTCACTCCCCAGTTCATACAGTCCTATGTTAGTGGCTCAGACACAGCAGTGCTCCTGGAGTGTTTAAACACAGTGTCCACTCACTGTCCACTCTACTAGACACTCCTACTACTTGCTGGTCCACCTTGTAGATGTAAAGTCAGAGACAGTAGCTCATCTGCTGCTGCACAGCTTGTGTTCTTCTAGTCCTTCATCAGTGGACACAGGACGCCGCCCACAGGACACTGCTGTCTGGATAGTTTTGGTTGGTGGACGATTCTCAGTCCAGCAGCAGCACTGCTGTGTCTGATCCTCTCACACCAGCACAACACACACTACTAACACACCACCACCATGTCAGTGTCACTGCAGTGCTGAGAATGATCTACCTCCCTAATAATACCTACTCTGTGGTGGTCCTGTGGGGGTCCTGATCATTAAAGAACAGAGTAATAAAGTATACAGAGAACTAATGGTAAGGTAAAGTCAGTCAGCTTGTTAGTGCTATGAGCTCAACTAGAATCATGTTGAACTCATTGTTGCAAAAAATGTTGTAAATGTTGTTACTGCTGGAGAAGTTGGTTTTTCAGTCTATAATTTAAGTATGAATATATAAAATCATATTAATAGTGATACACGCAGTCCAGTAAAAACATTAGGGGGTTCGGTCACTATGGATCCCACCACAGCTGCCCATCCTGAACTGCTGGTAGTTACGTGACTGGTCGAGCGGTAAAGAAGACAATGTCATACATAAAACATCTCAAACTCAAATTCAGACTCTTAGCTGCCTGTAAAAATCAAAACGAAGACAATGAAATGGGCTCGGGGCAAGGACGAATTAAGTATAGTCTGGATATCCCCCAACCCACACCCCTCATGATCTAAGGGCCCTTTAATGGTATTTTCTAGGGCTCCCAGGTAGGGGCTCTCATAACCAGGGCCCTCTAAAATTATGCCCCCTTTTTCCTAGGACCCTTTAAAGCCAGAAGTCGAAGTCAGAGCAGTGTCACAATGCCTCGTTCATTTTCATAAGGGGCCCAAAAGCATGGCTAGGGCTCCCAAGAGGCCCTGGGGTCAAAGTCCCTAATAGTCAGAGGATCCTTAAAATAAAAATATATTGTATTATAAATGTTGACAGGCATTGCAAAATGTTTTGGGCCCCGGGGGGCCTCAAGGACCCTTGGGCGCTGGCCCCACTGCCCCGGCCAGCCATGGCTAGGCGGGGAAAAGCTTTGGGCCTAAACTGGAAAGAAAACTAATTTTAACTAATTGACCAGAAAAGGAAACTTCAAACCCGCAAATGCTGGGACAGTAGATTGAGTACAAACAGCAAACACTGATTTATACACCTACTATAGCTGTATTTGAACCAAAAGCAATACAAAGAAAAGACATTTAATGCTTCATCTTATTCATATTGTTGTAAAGTTGGGCTTAATCTGAATTCTTCACCCATCACCAGCCAGCTCTCCTGTCCGTCTGTGCCAACTGCAGCACCCTCAGTTACATCACAGTGGCATCCAGATGTACCAGCATTGAGATAGGATGGGACTGTTTCACCTCACGCCCACCTTACACAGTCATAGACTGCCTCAGTCAGAGACTGCCTCAGTCAGAGACTGCCTCTACCTGTACAGCTTCTAAAGCTTTGCCATCCAGATTTCAAACAGAGACCCCTTTCTTTGATATTTAGTTTATTAAACTGTAAATACTGTTTGACCAGAGGAGATGGGTCTCTGTTTGGGTTCCTCCCAAGGTTTCTTCCTCCAGTCTGAGGGAGTTTTTCTCGCCACTGTTGCCTCTGGCTTGCTCACAGGGGGATATATACACTACCACTCAAAAGTTTGGGATCACAGTGAAATGTTCTTGTTTTAATGGAGTATCTTCTTCCTTAACACAACAATGGACTGACGGGTCTCTAAAGAAAGTTGTTTCTTTCTGGTCATTTTGAGTCGGTCAGTAAGACATCAACTGCTGATGCTTCAGATACTAAACTAACCTAGAATGTTGTTCCCTTTTATACTCACTTATTAATAGAATGTTTTTCAGCTGTGCATCACAATTGAGCAAGAGTGTCCTAACAACCAATTAGTCCAATAACATCCTTAACTTGGATTGGTGGTCGTACCAGGAGATTTAGACAGAGGACTGAGAATTACTGATAATAGAACTATATGTAAAATAAGCCTCTATACAAAAATAGGCTTTAATACAAACATTTTTATTCTTTAAAAATCATCTGATACACTTACATTAATTGAGAAATGAACAATATTGTTAGTGAATTGCATGAAAATTGCATGAAATGAAATTCTAAAGTGATCCTAAACTTTTGAGCTGTAGTGTATATGTTGTAACTGTCTGTTTTTAAAACTTCTGTAAAGCTGCTTTGTGACAACATTGTTGTAAAAAGCGCTACACACATAAATAAACTTGAATTGAATTGAAATCGATGCCTGCAACACTTTCCGACAAAGCTGACAAGGTCAAAAACTACAAACGAATGCCTACGACCTTTGACCCCCTCAGACTGCACTTCATTAAAAACGTTATTATATTAACTGCATTAATGTCTCTATGATGAATCACCACAGCTAGATTTCCCATTCTGGACATTCGAAAGCCTCCCGGGTTTCGGCAGGAGGGGCTCCAGTTTAGGGGCAGTCGTGGTCTGAAGGATAGGGATCCGGCCTTGTGACCGGAAGGTCGCCGGTTCGATCCCCGGGATCCCCCAGGCCACGACTGAGGTGCCCTTGAGCAAGGCACCTAACCCCAACTGCTCCCCGGGTGCCGTGGATAGGGCTGCCCACCGCTCCGGGCACGTGTGCTCACTGCCCCTAGTGCACACTGTTCACTAGTGTGTGTATATGTGGGTGTTTCACTGCACGGATGGGTTCAATGCGAAGGTCAAATTCCGCTGTGTGCAAATCACATGTGGCTAATTTGAGTGTCTAAATTCTAAAAAATTCTAATTCTGGACATTTGGTTCTATATATCCAGCGAGCGTGGTATTAAAGCATCTGGGTATTAAAGAGTATCTGTTGGGTAACTTTTGAATTTCTTCCAAGCCAAATGAACACTGGACACATTTTGGAGCAACATATCCTCTATATCCTCTATTTTTGTCCTCTATTGTAAAGTTACTATCATGGGCTTGTTTTTCTTTTTCAGGGGTGACCAGAGGAGGACGGTCACTCTCTCTCTATGTGGGTTTGACCAGAGGAGGACGGCCCCTCTCTCTCTATCCGGGGTCGACCAGAGGAGGACGGTCACTCTCTCACTATCCGGGGTCGACCAGAGGAGGACAGTCTCTCTCTCTCTATCCGAGGTCGACCAGAGGAGGACAGTCTCTCTCTCTCTATCCGAGGTCGACCAGAGGAGGACAGTCACTCTCTCTCTATCCGGGGTCGACCAGAGGAGGACGGTCACTCTCTCTCTATCCGGGGTCGACCAGAGGAGGACAGTCTCTCTCTCTCTCTATCCGGGGTCGACCAGAGGAGGACGGTCTCTCTCTCTCTATCCGAGGTCGACCAGAGGAGGACGGTCACTCTCTCTCTATCCGGGGTCGACCAGAGGAGGACGGTCACTCTCTCTCTCTATGTGGGTTTGACCAGAGGAGGACGGTCACTCTCTCTCTATCCGGGGTCGACCAGAGGAGGACGGTCACTCTCTCACTATCCGGGGTCGATCAGAGGAGGACGGTCACTCACTCTCTATCCGGGGTCGACCAGAGGAGGATGGTCACTCTCTCTCTATCCGGGGTCGACCAGAGGAGGACGGTCACTCTCTCTCTATCCGTGGTCGACCAGAGGAGGACGGTCACTTTCTCTCTATCCGTGGTCGACCAGAGGAGGACGGTCACTCTCTCTCTCTCTATCCGGGGTCGACCAGAGGAGGACGGTCACTCTCTCTCTATTCGGGGTCGACCAGAGGAGGACGGTCACTCTCTCTCTCTCTATCCGGGGTCGACCAGAGGAGGACGGTCACTCTCTCTCAATCCGGGGTCGACCAGAGGAGGACGGTCACTCTCTCTCTATCCGGGGTCGACCAGAGGAGGATGGTCACTCTCTCTCTATCCGGGGTCGACCAGAGTAGGGCGTCACTCTCTCTCTATCCGGGGTCGACCAGAGGAGGACGGTCACTCTCTCTCTATCCGGGGTCGACCAGAGGAGGACAGTCACTCTCTCTCTATCCGGGGTCGACCAGAGGAGGACGGTCACTCTCTCACTATCCGGGGTCGACCAGAGGAGGACGGTCACTCTCTCTCTATCCGGGGTCGACCAGAGGAGGACGGTCACTCTCTCACTATCCGGGGTCGACCAGAGGAGGACGGTCGCTCTCTCACTATCCGGGGTCGACCAGAGGAGGACGGTCACTCTCTCACTATCCGGGGTCGACCAGAGTAGGGCGTCACTCTCTCTCTATCCGGGGTCGACCAGAGGAGGACGGTCACTCTCTCTCTATCCGGGGTCGACCAGAGGAGGAGGGTCACTCTCTCTCTATCCGAGGTCGACCAGAGGAGGACGGTCACTCTCTCTCTATCCGGGGTCGACCAGAGTAGGGCGTCACTCTCTCTCTATCCGGGGTCGACCAGAGGAGGACGGTCACTCTCTCACTATCCTGGGTCGACCAGAGGAGGACAGTCACTCTCTCTCTATCCGGGGTCGACCAGAGGAGGAGGGTCACTCTCTCTCTATCCGAGGTCGACCAGAGGAGGACGGTCACTCTCTCTCTATCCGGGGTCGACCAGAGGAGGACGGTCACTCTCTCTCTATCCGGTGTCGACCAGAGGAGGACGGTCACTCTCTCTCTATCCGGGGTCGACCAGAGGAGGACGGTCACTCTCTCACTATCCGGGGTCGACCAGAGGAGGACGGTCACTCTCTCTCTATCCGGGGTCGACCAGAGGAGGACGGTCACTCTCTCACTATCCGGGGTCGACCAGAGGAGGACGGTCACTCTCTCTCTATCCGGGGTCGACCAGAGGAGGACGGTCACTCTCTCTCTATCCGGGGTCGACCAGAGGAGGACGGTCACTCTCTCTCTATCCGGGGTCGACCAGAGGAGGACGGTCACTCTCTCACTATCCGGGGTCGACCAGAGGAGGACGGTCACTCTCTCTCTATCCGGGGGTCGACCAGAGGAGGACGGTCACTCTCTCTCTATCCGGGGTCGACCAGAGGAGGACGGTCACTCTCTCACTATCCGGGGTCGACCAGAGGAGGACGGTCACTCTCTCTCTATCCGGGGTCGACCAGAGGAGGACGGTCACTCTCTCTCTATCCGGGGTCGACCAGAGGAGGACGGTCACTCTCTCTCTATCCGGGGTCGACCAGAGGAGGACGGTCACTCTCTCACTATCCGGGGTCGACCAGAGGAGGACGGTCACTCTCTCTCTATCCGGGGTCGACCAGAGGAGGACGGTCACTCTCTCACTATCCGGGGTCGACCAGAGGAGGACGGTCACTCTCTCTCTATCCGGGGTCGACCAGAGGAGGACGGTCACTCTCTCTCTATCCGGGGTCGACCAGAGGAGGACGGTCACTCTCTCACTATCCGGGGTCGACCAGAGGAGGACGGTCACTCTCTCTCTATCCGGGGTCGACCAGAGGAGGACGGTCACTCTCTCACTATCCGGGGTCGACCAGAGGAGGACGGTTACTCTCTCACTATCCGGGGTCGACCAGAGGAGGACGGTTACTATCATGGGCTCGTTTTTCTTTTTCAGGGGTGTCCATATTTACTTCCAACAAAACAATATAAAGTCACGTGTAATAGAGAGAGCTTTTTTTATGTAATATGTATAAACATTATTTTATATATAAATATGTGTAGATATGGGTGTGTGATGTAATGCATATGGAGAGAGTTCCGAGATCGGTTGTAGGGGGGTATTCATGTCGCCTAGGGGAGGGTCCTAAAAAGTTGTAGTTCTAAGTTTATGTGTATGGGTATTTATTTATTTTATTTTATTTATTTATTTGAATAAAAAGAAATGTATAAATGGTACATAAGATGTATACCTGTATGCGTTCAATAAAGAATTGATCACAAAAAGAAGAGAGAGCGGCTGCAGACCTGTTTTTCAATGACATTGTATGTTAATAAGCTCACAGCTGAACAGTGGCCGACAGTTTCACTTTCAGAACCGGATGGTTTGGTCTTCGTGTGCTGTTATAAGTAAAGGTGATGTAACACAGTGAGAAACATCCTCCCGTACCAACATTTCTGGAACTTGTTGCAGAAATCCAATTTGGGATGAGTGTATATTTACATTTTATTAAAAAAAGCAATCTAACTTTAAATATTGTGTCTTTGTTCTGCATCCGGTTCAGAACAGAATTTATTAATCACTACTTTCTAATTTTATTGGCATTTCTCACACTGTCCCAACTTTTTTGGAACTGGGCTTGAACAAAGAATTACAAGCTCTTTAGCAATAACCAAAGCATTACATAGAAAGTACACAAAACAGACCTCCAGGCTCCTATATGTGTGTTAATTACTCAATATATAATTATCAAATAATATCAAACAATGGGAAAAGCTTTGGTTTCAGATTGGTCTGAGCTGGCAGAGAGAAAAGAACCTGACCTGATGCTCCTCACGAGGCCCTTCATCCTTTCTTTATAGAACAGCGCCCTCTACTGTAGCCTGCGGAACATTTCAGAATTTAGAATTTACACACAGAGGAATTTAACCTCCATATTTAACCCACAGTAAAAAAGGCATATACACACACACTGGTGAACATACACACTAGGGGACAGTGAGTACACTTGCCCAGAGTGGTGGGCAGCCCTATCCACCGTACCCAGGAAGCAGTTGAGGGTTAGGTGTCTCAATTGCCGTGCTGTTGGATCAGGGGATCAAACCAGGCTGGTTCCCTAACCTGCATCTGGAGCAGCATCTTCCTCGACTGCCCCTCTGGTCACCTCGTACAGACAACAAATTAACACTTTATTCAACTACTAAGAGACTGAGGGGTCTCTGGTGGTTCCTATATCATTGCTTATATTATTTATTAGACCATACAGTAGAAACCTATTGGATTTGCTACCTGTCTCAAGAATTTTGGGCTACAGCTGCTACATCTGACACAAGTATTGACCCAAAACGTATACCAGCCATTATCTAAACCTGTGTTACATCACCTTTCCTGTTAACAGACCACAGCAGCATGTGGGGACTCAGCTGATCAGCAGACTCATTGCCATTCTTTAGTTATGCAAGCCCTCAGCTGTACAACCACACAGAGCCTAACTTATCACATGGTCACTGTCCAAATAAAAACAAGTATCTCCAAAATAGTATCTTTACAGGAGAGACCAAAAACACTCTTTACTTTCAATGGAAGTCAATGCAAAGAGGTTTTAGTGGTTTTTAAGCATTCCTATTGGTCCATCCCTAATGAAATGTTCACAGCGATGATAGTATACACTTCATAAAGCACCACATGCTTTCACTTAGAGACAGGCAGCTGTACAGCAGCATGTGTTTCTCCAAAATGTGTTCCTATCTGTTAGCATTAGTAACGCTAGTAATGCCCCTCCCCACCCAGCCGACCAAACATGTTTATGTCTGGGTGGCTCTTTCCTTCTTGGAACATAAACATAAACTGTCCATAAACTGAAACGGCTGAAACGTTGCCTCATCAGACTACAATACACTCATGATCCACTGGACATCAGCCCATTTCAGCTGAGCTGGACCCCACAGAGATGTTGGCAGCGTTTCTGAGCCGTGTTGTGGCTTCTGCTGTGTGTAGACTCATTGATGAACAGACTCATTGATAAAACCTAGACCAGAGGTCACTAATGGATGGGCCGCAGTCCGGGTCCAGACCCAAACTGATAAACTATTGAGAAGAATTTAATGTTGACAGTGTTTATTTTAAGAGGCGGAGCTTTTCTAGTCTTTACGGTATATGGGCTTTGCGGTGCAGTAACCTCACAGACCAATCACGTACGTAGTAAAATCAGCAAACGCCTCCTCAGCCAATCACTCAGGAGCACAGCGTGCACACAGGCGAGAAGCAGCAGTCGGAGAATGAAGCGAGTCAGACGGCGTGCTCTAAAAATAGAAATGTCGACGACGAAAAACGACTTTTCAACCAGGAATGGAGCGAGACAGAGATGTTTATACTTCCCACAGGCAGCTCCACACCAACATCTCATATGTTCTGAGAACGTGGAGCTAATTAAAAGCAGCCACGTATCTCATATCCATCCATCCATCAGCTTCTGCTTTATCCCGCTATGTCAGGGTCACGGGGCGGGACGTTAGGAGGGTTAGGGTTAGGGGCTGGAGCCAATCCCAGCATCATCAGGTGAAGGCGGGGTACACCATGGACAGGTCACCAGTCCATCACATGGCCAACACACACTCACACCTACGGGCAGTTTAGAGTGAGGATCCTAACATGCATGTGTTTGGACTGTGGGAGGAAACCGGAGTACCCGGAGGAAACCCACTCAAGCACGGAGAGAACATACACACTCCACACAGAACGTTCTGGATATCTCATATGTGTGTGAGAATGGTTCTAACACAATATCAGCCCAGGTTTAAAGTCCTGGCTGGAGAACCAAGAGCTCACTTCTCTCACTGAACCAGAGAAAGTGTGGAGAAACACAAGAGAGAGATAAACTGTTGAGATGTGAAGCTCAGTAAACAAGACTAAACATTTTATTTACTTTTTTATTATAAATAAACACTTTATGATGCACTTTTTTCAAAAGCATTTTAAATGTAGCCCTAGTTTTTAGTTAAAGCAATAAAAAAGCCTTTAAGTTCAGTATTTATCAGTAAATCTACTGAAATATACTGAATGGTATGTGTGGTGTGTTGGTGTTTCAGTAGCTGATGGTATAAGATGCTGATACTGGACTACTTCAGTAAACAGGATACACCACTGAATCAGAACAGAGTTAGAAATGATGATGGTACGGACCTTGGCCTGAGGAGATCTCCTCTAGGTGGACCTTACTGAACTCTAATTGAACACCCCTGATCTAGACGTTCTACTGACAGCCAAATGTGGTGACATCCATTGTGGTGGGTTTTTAGCAGTTCTGTAATTCCTTTGTTGTTTTTAGCTTCACTGTTTACATGCAGGAGTTCTTTTTTTGGACTCCCTGAATCGTTTGATGAGTCTGAACTTCCCTGTAAAACATGTCGTCACTGTCCAAAGAAAAACAAGTATTTCCAAAATGTTAACTTCACAGCAGAGGACAAAAACATCTAACACCGAGTGGTTATGGTTTCCATGATTATTTCAATGGTTTCCTGATACCAGTTTACACACATTTACTGGTTTAAAGCTTTTTTTAAGTCTTGCTTTTAAGTCCGTTTGTAATTCACGTGTTTTTTGCTGATGATGGTCTTTTCCATCACTCCGTGTTCAGCGTCCAACATTCCAGTGAGCTCAGCCCAGCAGATTTCCGTGGAAGCTGCTCCGTCTGAGCCCATTCAGTTGTAACTCTTCCAGTCAAAAAAGCGTCATTTAATTCATACATTTGATTCCCATAAACTGTGAATAAAGCCATTTAAAGCTCACAGCGAGCTGAACGAACAATGTTTACAGCTCAGTACGTGTGATTTAGGGAGTGGAGGTGAAGCTGCTTTGTGTGGTAGTGAAAGTGACTTGAACTCAGTTTGATCCCCCTTTACAAGATTGGGCTGCGCCGTCGGTCTGGAGGTAAAATGAGGACAGACCAATAGAGGGGGAGCTCTGAGAGCCTGGGCTGGAGATCTGTGTGGTCTCTGCCTTAACATTAACCCTAACATGAACCCTAACATTAACATTAACATTAACATTAACATTAACATTAACATTAACATTAACATTAACCCTGACATGAACCCTAACATTAACATTAACATTAACATTAACATTAACACTAACATTAACAAACATTAACATTAACATTAACATTAACATTAACACTAACATTAACATTAACATTAACATTAACACTAACATTAACAAACATTAACATTAACATTAACATTAACATTAACCCTAACATGAACCCTAACATTAACATTAACATTAACATTAACATTAACATTAACCCTAACATTAACATTAACATTAACATTAACATTAACATTAACATTAACATTAACAAACATTAACATTAACATTAACATTAACATTAACATTAACAAACATTAACACTAACATTAACATTAACATTAACAAACATTAACCCTAACATTAACATTAACCCTAACATTAACATTAACATTAACATTAACATTAACATTAACATTAACATTAACAAACATTAACACTAACATTAACATTAACATTAACAAACATTAACCCTAACATTAACATTAACATTAACATTAACATTAACATTAACATTAACATTAACAAACATTAACAAACATTAACATTAACATTAACATTAACATTAACATTAACATTAACATTAACATTAACCCTAACATTAACATTAACATTAACATTAACATTAACATTAACATTAACGCTAACATTAACATTAACATTAACATTAACACACATTAACAAACATTAACATTAACATTAACATTAACATTAATATTAACAAACATTAACACACATTAACAAACATTAACATGAACCCTAACATTAACATTAACATTAACAAACCCTAACATTAACATTAACATTAACATTAACATTAACATTAACATTAACCCTAACATTAACATTAACATTAACATTAACATTAATATTAACAAACATTAACAAACATTAACATTAATATTAACAAACATTAACAAACATTAACACACATTAACAAACATTAACATGAACCCTAACATTAACATTAACATTAACATTAACATTAACATTAACATTAACCCTAACATTAACATTAACATTAACATTAACATTAACCCTAACATTAACATTAACCCTAACATGAACCCTAACATTAACATTAACATTAACATTAACATTAACATTAACATTAACATTAACATTAACATTAACACTAACATTAACAAACATTAACATTAACATTAACATTAACATTAACAAACATTAACACTAACATTAACATTAACATTAACATTAACAAACATTAACCCTAACATTAACCCTAACATTAACATTAACATTAACATTAACATTAACATTAACATTAACAAACATTAACACTAACATTAACATTAACATTAACAAACATTAACCCTAACATTAACATTAACATTAACATTAACAAACATTAACACTAACATTAACATTAACATTAACAAACATTAACCCTAACATTAACATTAACATTAACATTAACATTAACATTAACATTAACATTAACATTAACATTAACAAACATTAACAAACATTAACATTAACATTAACATTAACATTAACATTAACCCTAACATTAACATTAACATTAACATTAACGCTAACATTAACATTAACATTAACACACATTAACAAACATTAACATTAACATTAACATTAACATTAACATTAACATTAACATTAATATTAACAAACATTAACAAACATTAACAAACATTAACAAACATTAACACACATTACCAAACATTAACATGAACCCTAACATTAACATTAACATTAACATTAACATTAACAAACCCTAACATTAACATTAACATTAACATTAACATTAACATTAACATTAACATTAACATTAACAAACATTAACACACATTAACAAACATTAACATGAACCCTAATATTAACATTAACATTAATACTAACAAACCCTAACATTAACATTAACATTAACATTAACATTAACATTAACATTAACATTAACAAACCCTAACATTAACATTAACATTAACATTAACATTAACATTAACATTAACATTAACATTAACACAAACATTAACATTAACATTAACATTAACATTAACATTAACAAACATTAACACACATTAACAAACATTAACATGAACCCTAATATTAACATTAACATTAATACTAACAAACCCTAACATTAACATTAACATTAACATTAACATTAACATTAACATTAACATTAACATTAACAAACACTAACATTAACATTAACACTAACACTAACACTAACATTAACACTAACATTAACACTAACATTAACATTAACATTAACATTAACATTAACATTAACATTAACATTAACATTAACATTAACAAACATTAACACTAACATTAACATTAACATTAACAAACATTAACCCTAACATTAACCCTAACATTAACATTAACATTAACATTAACAAACATTAACACTAACATTAACATTAACATTAACAAACATTAACCCTAACATTAACATTAACATTAACATTAACATTAACATTAACATTAACATTAACAAACATTAACACACATTAACAAACATTAACATGAACCCTAATATTAACATGAACCCTAATATTAACATTAACATTAACATTAACATTAACAAACATTAACCCTAACATTAACATTAACATTAACATTAACAAACATTAACACTAACATTAACATTAACATTAACAAACATTAACCCTAACATTAACATTAACATTAACATTAACATTAACATTAACATTAACATTAACAAACATTAACAAACATTAACATTAACATTAACATTAACATTAACATTAACATTAACATTAACATTAACATTAACCCTAACATTAACATTAACATTAACATTAACGCTAACATTAACATTAACATTAACACACATTAACAAACATTAACATTAACATTAACATTAACATTAACATTAATATTAACAAACATTAACAAACATTAACAAACATTAACACACATTACCAAACATTAACATGAACCCTAACATTAACATTAACATTAACATTAACATTAACAAACCCTAACATTAACATTAACATTAACATTAACATTAACATTAACATTAACATTAACAAACATTAACACACATTAACAAACATTAACATGAACCCTAATATTAACATTAACATTAATACTAACAAACCCTAACATTAACATTAACATTAACATTAACATTAACATTAACATTAACATTAACATTAACATTAACAAACCCTAACATTAACATTAACATTAACATTAACATTAACATTAACATTAACACAAACATTAACATTAACATTAACATTAACATTAACATTAACAAACATTAACACACATTAACAAACATTAACATGAACCCTAATATTAACATTAACATTAATACTAACAAACCCTAACATTAACATTAACATTAACATTAACATTAACATTAACATTAACATTAACATTAACATTAACAAACACTAACATTAACATTAACACTAACACTAACACTAACATTAACACTAACATTAACACTAACATTAACATTAACATTAACATTAACATTAACATTAACATTAACATTAACATTAACAAACATTAACATTAACAAACACTAACATTAACATTAACACTAACACTAACACTAACATTAACATTAACATTAACATTAACATTAACATTAACAAACATTAACACACATTAACAAACATTAACATGAACCCTAATATTAACATGAACCCTAATATTAACATTAACATTAACATTAACATTAACATTAACAAACATTAACACACATTAACAAACATTAACATGAACCCTAATATTAACATTAACATTAATACTAACAAACCCTAACATTAACATTAACATTAACATTAACATTAACATTAACATTAACATTAACATTAACATTAACAAACACTAACATTAACATTAACATTAACATTAACATTAACACTAACATTAACACTAACACTAACACTAACATTAACATTAACATTAACACTAACATTAACATTAACATTAACACTAACACTAACACTAACATTAACACTAACATTAACATTAACATTAACATTAACATTAACATTAACATTAACAAACATTAACACTAACATTAACATTAACATTAACAAACATTAACCCTAACATTAACCCTAACATTAACCCTAACATTAACATTAACATTAACATTAACATTAACATTAACATTAACAAACATTAACACTAACATTAACATTAACATTAACAAACATTAACCCTAACATTAACATTAACATTAACATTAACACTAACACTAACATTAACACTAACATTAACATTAACATTCACATTAACATTAACATTAACATTAACATTAACAAACATTAACACTAACATTAACATTAACATTAACAAACATTAACCCTAACATTAACCCTAACATTAACATTAACATTAACATTAACATTAACATTAACAAACATTAACACTAACATTAACATTAACATTAACAAACATTAACCCTAACATTAACATTAACATTAACATTAACATTAACATTAACATTAACATTAACATTAACAAACATTAACACACATTAACAAACATTAACATGAACCCTAATATTAACATGAACCCTAATATTAACATTAACATTAACATTAACATTAACAAACATTAACACACATTAACAAACATTAACATGAACCCTAATATTAACATTAACATTAATACTAACAAACCCTAACATTAACATTAACATTAACATTAACATTAACATTAACATTAACATTAACATTAACATTAACAAACACTAACATTAACATTAACATTAACATTAACACTAACATTAACACTAACACTAACATTAACATTAACATTAACATTAACACTAACATTAACATTAACATTAACACTAACACTAACACTAACATTAACACTAACATTAACATTAACATTAACATTAACATTAACATTAACATTAACATTAACACTAACATTAACATTAACACTAACAAACATTAACCCTAACATTAACCCTAACATTAACATTAACATTAACATTAACATTAACATTAACATTAACATTAACATTAACATTAACATTAACAAACATTAACACTAACATTAACACTAACATTAACATTAACATTAACAAACATTAACCCTAACATTAACATTAACATTAACATTAACATTAACATCAACATTAACATTAACATTAACATTAACAAACATTAACAAACATTAACATTAACATTAACATTAACATTAACATTAACATTAACATTAACCCTAACATTAACATTAACATTAACATTAACATTAACGCTAACATTAACATTAACATTAACACACATTAACAAACATTAACATTAACATTAACATTAACATTAACATTAACATTAACATTAACATTAATATTAACAAACATTAACAAACATTAACACACATTACCAAACATTAACATGAACCCTAACATTAACATTAACATTAACATTAACAAACCCTAACATTAACATTAACATTAACATTAACATTAACATTAACATTAACGCTAACATTAACATTAACATTAACATTAACACACATTAACAAACATTAACATTAACATTAACATTAACATTAATATTAACAAACATTAACACACATTAACAAACATTAAAATGAACCCTAACATTAACATTAACATTAACATTAACAAACCCTAACATTAACATTAACATTAACATTAACATTAACATTAACCCTAACATTAACATTAACATTAACATTAACATTAACATTAATATTAACAAACATTAACAAACATTAACATTAATATTAACAAACATTAACAAACATTAACACACATTAACAAACATTAACATGAACCCTAACATTAACATTAACATTAACATTAACATTAACATTAACATTAACATTAACATTAACCCTAACATTAACATTAACATTAACATTAACATTAACCCTAACATTAACATTAACCCTAACATGAACCCTAACATTAACATTAACATTAACATTAACATTAACATTAACATTAACATTAACACTAACATTAACAAACATTAACATTAACATTAACATTAACATTAACATTAACAAACATTAACACTAACATTAACATTAACATTAACATTAACAAACATTAACCCTAACATTAACCCTAACATTAACATTAACATTAACATTAACATTAACAAACATTAACACTAACATTAACATTAACATTAACAAACATTAACCCTAACATTAACATTAACATTAACATTAACAAACATTAACACTAACATTAACATTAACATTAACAAACATTAACCCTAACATTAACATTAACATTAACATTAACATTAACATTAACATTAACATTAACATTAACATTAACAAACATTAACATTAACATTAACATTAACATTAACATTAACATTAACAAACATTAACACTAACATTAACATTAACATTAACAAACATTAACCCTAACATTAACATTAACCCTAACATTAACATTAACATTAACATTAACATTAACATTAACATTAACATTAACATTAACAAACATTAACACTAACATTAACATTAACATTAACAAACATTAACCCTAACATTAACATTAACATTAACATTAACATTAACATTAACATTAACATTAACATTAACATTAACAAACATTAACAAACATTAACATTAACATTAACATTAACATTAACATTAACATTAACATTAACCCTAACATTAACATTAACATTAACATTAACATTAACATTAACATTAACATTAACATTAACGCTAACATTAACATTAACATTAACATTAACACACATTAACAAACATTAACATTAACATTAACATTAACATTAATATTAACAAACATTAACACACATTAACAAACATTAACATGAACCCTAACATTAACATTAACATTAACATTAACAAACCCTAACATTAACATTAACATTAACATTAACATTAACATTAACATTAACCCTAACATTAACATTAACATTAACATTAACATTAATATTAACAAACATTAACAAACATTAACATTAATATTAACAAACATTAACAAACATTAACACACATTAACAAACATTAACATGAACCCTAACATTAACATTAACATTAACATTAACATTAACATTAACATTAACATTAACATTAACATTAACATTAACATTAACCCTAACATTAACATTAACCCTAACATGAACCCTAACATTAACATTAACATTAACATTAACATTAACATTAACATTAACACTAACATTAACAAACATTAACATTAACATTAACATTAACATTAACATTAACAAACATTAACACTAACATTAACATTAACATTAACATTAACAAACATTAACCCTAACATTAACCCTAACATTAACATTAACATTAACATTAACATTAACATTAACATTAACATTAACATTAACAAACATTAACACTAACATTAACATTAACATTAACAAACATTAACCCTAACATTAACATTAACATTAACATTAACAAACATTAACACTAACATTAACATTAACATTAACAAACATTAACCCTAACATTAACCCTAACATTAACATTAACATTAACATTAACATTAACATTAACATTAACATTAACAAACATTAACACTAACATTAACATTAACATTAACAAACATTAACCCTAACATTAACATTAACATTAACATTAACATTAACATTAACATTAACATTAACATTAACATTAACAAACATTAACACACATTAACAAACATTAACATGAACCCTAATATTAACATGAACCCTAATATTAACATTAACATTAACATTAACATTAACATTAACATTAACATTAACATGAACATTAACAAACATTAACACACATTAACAAACATTAACATGAACCCTAATATTAACATTAACATTAATACTAACAAACCCTAACATTAACATTAACATTAACATTAACATTAACATTAACATTAACATTAACATTAACAAACACTAACATTAACATTAACATTAACATTAACACTAACATTAACATTAACACTAACACTAACATTAACATTAACATTAACATTAACATTAACACTAACATTAACATTAACACTAACACTAACACTAACATTAACACTAACATTAACATTAACATTAACATTAACAAACATTAACACTAACATTAACATTAACATTAACAAACATTAACCCTAACATTAACATTAACATTAACCCTAACATTAACATTAACATTAACGCTAACATTAACATTAACATTAACACACATTAACAAACATTAACATTAACATTAACATTAACATTAACATTAACATTAACATTAATATTAACAAACATTAACAAACATTAACAAACATTAACACACATTACCAAACATTAACATGAACCCTAACATTAACATTAACATTAACATTAACATTAACAAACCCTAACATTAACATTAACATTAACATTAACATTAACATTAACAAACATTAACACACATTAACAAACATTAACATGAACCCTAATATTAACATTAACATTAATACTAACAAACCCTAACATTAACATTAACATTAACATTAACATTAACATTAACATTAACATTAACAAACCCTAACATTAACATTAACATTAACATTAACATTAACATTAACATTAACACAAACATTAACATTAACATTAACATTAACATTAACATTAACAAACATTAACACACATTAACAAACATTAACATGAACCCTAATATTAACATTAACATTAATACTAACAAACCCTAACATTAACATTAACATTAACATTAACATTAACATTAACATTAACATTAACATTAACATTAACATTAACAAACACTAACATTAACATTAACACTAACACTAACACTAACATTAACACTAACATTAACACTAACATTAACATTAACATTAACATTAACATTAACATTAACATTAACATTAACATTAACAAACATTAACACTAACATTAACATTAACATTAACAAACATTAACCCTAACATTAACCCTAACATTAACATTAACATTAACATTAACATTAACATTAACATTAACAAACATTAACACTAACATTAACATTAACATTAACAAACATTAACCCTAACATTAACATTAACATTAACATTAACATTAACATTAACATTAACAAACATTAACACACATTAACAAACATTAACATGAACCCTAATATTAACATGAACCCTAATATTAACATTAACATTAACATTAACATTAACATTAACATTAACATTAACAAACATTAACACACATTAACAAACATTAACATGAACCCTAATATTAACATTAACATTAATACTAACAAACCCTAACATTAACATTAACATTAACATTAACATTAACATTAACATTAACATTAACATTAACACTAACACTAACATTAACATTAACATTAACATTAACACTAACATTAACATTAACATTAACACTAACACTAACACTAACATTAACACTAACATTAACATTAACATTAACATTAACATTAACAAACATTAACACTAACATTAACATTAACATTAACAAACATTAACCCTAATATTAACCCTAACATTAACATTAACATTAACATTAACATTAACATTAACATTAACATTAACATTAACATTAACATTAACATTAACAAACATTAACACTAACATTAACACTAACATTAACATTAACAAACATTAACATTAACATTAACATTAACATTAACATTAACATTAACATTAACAAACATTAACAAACATTAACATTAACATTAACATTAACATTAACATTAACCCTAACATTAACATTAACATTAACATTAACGCTAACATTAACATTAACATTAACACACATTAACAAACATTAACATTAACATTAACATTAACATTAACATTAACATTAACATTAATATTAACAAACATTAACAAACATTAACACACATTACCAAACATTAACATGAACCCTAACATTAACATTAACATTAACATTAACAAACCCTAACATTAACATTAACATTAACATTAACATTAACATTAACATGAACATTAACAAACATTAACACACATTAACAAACATTAACATGAACCCTAATATTAACATTAACATTAATACTAACAAACCCTAACATTAACATTAACATTAACATTAACATTAACATTAACATTAACATTAACATTAACATTAACATTAACAAACCCTAACATTAACATTAACATTAACATTAACATTAACATTAATACTAACAAACCCTAACATTAACATTAACATTAACATTAACATTAACAAACACTAACATTAACATTAACACTAACATTAACATTAACATTAACACTAACACTAACATTAACACTAACATTAACATTAACATTAACATTAACATTAACATTAACAAACACTAACATTAACATTAACACTAACATTAACATTAACATTAACATTAACACTAACACTAACATTAACACTAACATTAACATTAACATTAACATTAACATTAACACTAACACTAACATTAACATTAACATTAACATTAACATTAACATTAACACTAACACTAACACTAACATTAACATTAACATTAACACTAACACTAACATTAACATTAACATTAACATTAACACTAACACTAACATTGACATTAACAAACATTAACACACATTAACAAACATTAACACTGATGCTAAGCCTAACATCAGTCAAGTAACACAGTCCTCACCCCTCATTCAGCTCGTTTAGTCATACAGGGTCATTTAACCACACTGCAGATATTACAGGAGGATTAACAAAGGCTTTTTGTCTGTGTGTTGTTCTGTGTACGTGTCATACACGCATCACACTTGAATCACAGCTCTAAAGCCAGTTCACGGACCAGGACAGCGTTGCACCCTGCAGCGGAGGCTTGTTTTAGTTTCAATATGATGGTTTTTCTTTTAATGGGATGTTTAATTTATTTTCTCTGCACTCAGAATAAAACTTCATGTGTGTTTATTTCCTAATTAATCAGTGGAGCTAATGGCTAATTAATTAATGCCCTCCCATAGCACATTCAAGATTAGTATGTATTCATATATGTAGAAGAGAGGAAATCTAACAGAAGGAGAAATGTGTTCTAAATATAAACACCAGGTTATGACCTGTAAAGTAGGACAGAGAAGTTCCTGAAATCTAAACTGAGGTCTATTAAGAACGTCTACTAGTGGTTCTACTAATCAAAGTTCCAAAAATGTAGCATGTATAAATATACAAGGATGAAGAACAAGAAGGAGGAGTAGACGAAAAACATCAACAGAATAAATGTTTTTAAAACTCTAAATTAACTGACACAACGTCACAGAACGTCTCTTTGTTTATGTTCCAGCTGCTGATGTTAGATCTGCAGATACTGACCTTCTGTAAAAAAAAAAAAAAAAATTAAAATTAAATATAAAATTTAAATTAAAACAATAAAGTGCTCACTTTTAATAAACAGTCAAAAGCATCTCTGTGTAACTTAGTGTTTAAGTTGTTGCTGGTATTTTATCTTCTACTATATATATATATATATATATATATATATATATATATATATATATATATATATATATATATATATATATATATATATATATATATATATGGATGTGTATGTGTGCACTGTAAGCTGTATCAAAGATCTCTATAATTTATTATTTTTTAAATTAATTTTTTATTTATTTATTTTTTACAGAAGGTCAGTGTGTATATATATATATATATATATATATATATATATATATATATATACACACACACACACACACACACACACACACACACACACATATAAAGAAGTTGATTGTATGTGTGTGATATCATTTAAAATTAATACTCTTCTATTGTTTCTACTTCAAACATCTGCAAACCACTTTGAGCTGCCATTGAAAATTCTCTACACTATTATTATTATTATAATTATTGTTGTTGTTAATAATAATAATAATAATAATAATAATAAAGAAAGAACAGCAGCAGAAGAGAAAGAAGAAGAAGATAAATAGGAGGATAAAGACAGAATAAATGAAATGAAATAAATGAAGAAAGGAATGAATGTATGAATGGATGTAGGAATGGATGGATGGATGGATGTCTAGCACTTCTCGTTCATGTCTAGCACAAACTCTGCATGAGTCACAGTGATTGACGGGTCACCGAAGTGCATGACTAAATGATGGAATTCTGGAGAAACTCTGTCTGGAGAACCACACAAATCCGCCCACACCTGAGTGTTTTCACTACATTCCCAAACCTCTAAAGTACTTTTAAACACATCCGTACGCTGCGCACAGTGGTAAGAGCTATTGTCCTCATGTTCTCACTGAAGGTTCATATGAATAAACTTCTTGTATCACATGCGGCGGTGCAGCATAAACCCCTGCAGCTCAGTCCTACATCAGTGAGCAGAAACCGACTAAAGACCCTCAGCTGTGTCTCAAAACACTGGAAACCATCAGGTTTCACTTTTACTTGTACCGCCTTAATTCATTCCTTGTGTTTCACCCCACTTACCCACAGTAAACATCTTGGCTCTGTGATTCGCAGCTAAGTATTTAAGTGTTATCACATTACAGGGTCACATTAGCGTCTGGCCGTGTTACCTCACCCATCTGAGTTAGTACAACCTGAATGCTGCAATACCTACAGCCCATCCCGCATACCTGGTGGGAAAGAAATACCATGAGTCACACGTACACACACACACGTGTCAGTGGGATTGTAAGTGTGTCTACCGTATTACAGAATGGTGACCAAGAACCCCAGTAAGTGTACAAGGTTAGGCAAGAATTCCTCAGAAAGTGAGCAACCGGGGTGCCTGCATGGAGGGATGCCCCACTCTGCAGGGTATATATAGAGTAAGCATGATGGACGATGAACAGCAGCAGGACCATCCTTCCAGAAGGCCTCCAACCAGCACCATCGAACTCCTCGTCCTCCACACTGAGCAGAGAGAAGTAAGTGTGTGTGATCTTTATTCTTCACTCTGATGTTTAGATCAGTTGGGTTTACCGTTGATCTTCCCATTCTCTGCTGCAGTGCGCTCCACAGTCTACCTGTTCCTGCTGCTGAACGTGGCGTGGTCAGTCCTGTCCATGTCCCTTTTCTGTCAAAACACGAGGAGACAAGCCGAGAACATTCTGAACTCACTGCAGACCATCAGGGGCGCGGCCGAGGGGTCCACTGAAGCTGACGGAAAGCTGACCAACCTCACACACAGCGTGGATATCTTGAATGCGGAACAGATGGTAGGTATTCATATATACAGAAAATTAGTATTAATAATGACTAATTGATTTAAATGGAAATACTTCCAATATATATATATATATATATATATATATATATATATATATATATATATATATATATATATATATATATATATAAAAGTTTGGAAACACCTAACTGATCAAATAATATATATTATAATAATATAACTATAATAATAAATAATAGAATAATAAAGGTGTTTAGATCTGAATGTGTTGAGGTTGGAGCCCATGTACAAAAATATTCCTAAAACAAACATTTAACTGTATTTAAATCTAAAAATGATAACATATTTTTATAACCAGCTGGGATTTTCTCAAACCATTCATTTTAACCCTTTAATCCTGAGACAGAAATGTAATTCATTAACATTGCGCTAAATTACGTGTTTAATAAAACTAATTATATTACAGCGTAACAGTTTTAAATTAAAATGTAAATCTTTACAATTTCAGAATGTCTTAATATTTAGGTTTTGTTTGTCAAGTTTGGAGACACCCAACTAACTGTACGAATATGCTTATAGTTATAAAGATATTTAGATCTGAATGTGTTGAGAGACGAGTGTAAATAGTGAAGTTGTACACAAATATTACTAAAACAAACATTTTACTGTATTTAATTATAAAAGTGAGAATGTATGTTTTTATAAGAGCTATAAAACCCCCAAACCTGTTTATCAGAACAAGATCTCAGCATCTACACTATCTTCTTCAGTCCTGTTAGAGAAGCAGCTCATGTGGCTCCTCATGAAGCTGCTGGTCAGAATGTTCAAAGTATGTAAACCTGCATCAGAGCAAATGAGCTCATTTCTAAAAGACCCTCTAAACATTCTTTAAACACAACCAGATGTTTAATTCTGCTCCAGGAATAATTCCATACCTCTTATTCTACAGTTCTGATCTCTTCACACTTATTCACTAATATTATCGAAGATTATTACTATTAATACAGTACAGATCAGAAGAACCTGGTTAGGTGTCTCCAAACTTCTTTGTCCATGGCTTTGGATTCTATGACTGATGTCTTTTCCTCTCCTTCAATGAAAGTGTGAACTCGCACAGAGGCTAAACAACTACCAGGAGTGTGACCTCGACCTGTCGGACGACATCAAGAAGAAGCTGAACTACACAAAAATAGAGACCAAAGGATTAGTGGATAACATACAGGTAAGCTCAGTCTCTTCTTCCTTCTGTGAGCCAGAAAGGATACGTTTAGGCTTAAATAGTGATAAAAACATTGTTTCTACAGATGAACTCCTTAGACTGTGTCCTCGCGTCTCCTGTCTGTCCTTCAACCTCGAACCTGACTCTGTGGAACAAGATCCAGGTTGTGATGGACTCGTGGTCCCAGGATGTTGCAGCCTATTCCAACGCACTTCAGAGTGTGTGTCCTACAGAAAAGCTATAATACCACACAACTACGATACATGAGCATCTCTTCATTGCACATAGCCTTAATACCAAAGAGTCTTCTTATTTTCTAACTGCCTTCATTTTTTAAATTGTCAGTATTTGTATTTATTCTGAATTTTGTTCAATTCCAGTCAAAAGTTTGGACGCACCCACCCAGGATTTTCTTATGTGTACTATATTAATAGTAATAATGTTAGTGAATAAGTGTGAAGAGATCAGAACTATAGAATTTTCTTATTTTCTTATTTGTACTATATTAGTAGTAATAATATTAGTAAGTGTGAAGAGATCAGAACTATAGAATAGTCGGTATGGAATTATTCCTGGAGCAGAATTAAACATCTGGTTGTGTTTAAAGAATGTTTAGAGGGTCTTTTAGAAATGAGCTCATTTGCTCTGATGCAGGTTTACATACTTTGAACATTCTGACCAGCAGCTTCATGAGGAGCCACATGAGCTGCTTCTCTAACAGGACTGAAGAAGATAGTGTAGATGCTGAGATCTTGTTCTGATAAACAGGTTTGGGGGTTTTATAGCTCTTATACATTTAGATTTAGATATAAATAGAGTCAAATGTTTGTTCTTCACTTCACTACTCAAACTGGCTTTATTATTATATACGCAAATATATATATATATTTAGTTGGGTGTCTCCAGACTTTTGACTGGCAACGTGTCTGTACTTTGTCTACCGATGTCGGATCAACTTGTTCTGCCGACAACACGTCGCCAACTTTAATATTTCTGAATTTCTGAATTAATTTATTGCATTAATGCTGCTGACAGTTTAAGAATGTACTGGGGGAGGGGCATTTCTCTTTCTACTGATATTAAAATAAAGAGCTTTAAATGAACTGAAACTGTTTATTTCCATTCCATTAAGCATTTTTCACGTTTTTCCATCAATGAAATAGCAGTAAAAGTGGCAATAATGGTATAAATTACATTAATAACAAAAATAACCTACAAAAAAGTCACTTAAAAACAAACAAACAATGAAATAAAAAAAAATCTAATATGAACAGTATATGAAAATGATGCGCTTCTTTCTCAGAGGAACCTTTCTTGGTTTTATTTATTTCCTTTTCTTCACTTTATTTTTGCACACAGGGTTTTCAATGAAATGCAGTAAAAATTGAAGGTTTGGGATAAAAAGGGAGGATGACTTCAAAAAAAAAAAAGAAGGAAAAGGAAGGACAGCATGCTGTAGTTCCTCCATCTCCTTATTCCCTCCTTTTCTTCTCTCCTGTTGCTTCTGTCTGTTCACACCCCCTCCCCCAATCCCTACAGCCCCCCTTTCATTTTCTTGTTCAGTAAATCCTGCTAGTGTTAAAAAAGAGGGGATAAAAGACTCAACACACTACAAGCTACCTGGAGAACTCATTGAGGTGTGTGTGGGGGGGGTGTGAAAATTATGTCACGATGACAAGAAGAACATGAATAACATCAGTAACGATAACGTGACGCAACAGTGACTGAAAGGTTGAGCTGAAAAGAGTTAACAGCCTTTTTCTGTAAGTGATGGGAAAAAAAAAGAAGAGAAAAGAAGAAAATGCACGGCGGTGCTTGTAGCTGCAGGGCGAGCTCTCGAGCAGCGACACGCCTGGCCAGTCTGGGCTCGGCTTCCCAAAAATGATTGATCTCACGCCTCCTGAAACAGGCTCTGACGACTGCGTACTGAGTACTGAGAGCTGAGAGCTGAGAGCTGCTGCCGCCCTTTCGCCTGTTACACCTGCGCTCACACGCGCTGTGTCACGCCCGTTTTGGGAAAGCTGAGCTGTGATCTTTGAGAAGACGCCTCTAATCCATATTGCTAAGCTGTGGGGTTTGTCTGTCTGTGGATAAGTGTAGCCGCGGGACAGCTAGAAACTGAAATCCCAAATGTTGTAAAAAGCATGACGAACTGGATGAACAGGAACGGTAGTTCTGGAAAATCGTGTCGAGTGAGATGTGTTAAATAAGTGTGAATGGAGATTTTCCTGATCTGCGGAATCTGATAGAATAAAAATACCAATTAAATAAAACTACCTTTAAAAAAAACAGGTTGCCAGTGTTAACAGTGGAACTGTTACATCCAGCTGAACTAGACCGCTCGGAAAGCTCGGGGAATGTTATCACTACCAGAGCACGAGTATAATCACACTCTCTTGCTATTGGAGTGGCTTCATATATGGATGATCACTTGCACCTGGTGTCAATGGCGGGAAATTCCTTAATCTTTAAAACGTTCATTCAGGATATTAATAAATATCTTAAACATCTTCATCCAGCTGAACTAGACCGCTCGGAAAACTCTGGAAATTTCTTAATCTTCATAGGGAATTAAAAACAAAAAAAAACATCCCTTAAAACGCAAGCAAACAATTATAAATAGTGATAAATACCAAATATCACAAAAGGCATGTGATAAACTGCAAAAACAGGGAAGGTAGTTCTGGAAAATCGTGGTAGGAATGGAGTGTGTAGAGTGAGATGTGTTAAATAAGTGTGAAAGGAGATTTTCCTGATCTGCGGAATCTGATAATAAAAATACCAATTAAATAAAACCACCTTAAAAAAAACAGCCTGTTCAAAACTGTTGCCAGTGTTAACAGTGGAACTGTTACATCCAGCTGAACTAGACCGCTCGGAAAGCTCGGGGAATGTTATCACTACCAGAGCACGAGTATAATCACACTCTCTTGCTATTGGAGTGGCTTCATATATGGATGATCACTTGCACCTGGTGTCAATGGCGGGAAATTCCTTAATCTTTAAAACGTTCATTCATGATATTAATCTATATCTTAAACATCTTCATCCAGCTGAACTAGACGGCTTGGAAAACTCTGGAAATGTCATTATAACCAGAACAAGAGTATAATTGAGTATCGACGTTCTCTTAAACAAGTAACATCCCATAAAATGTAAGCAAACTATTATAAACAGTTAAAAAAACCCAAATATCACAAAAGGCATGTGAGAAACTACAAAAACAGGGAAGGTAGTTCTGGAAAATCGTGGTAGGAATGGAGTGTGTAGAGTGAGATGTGTTAAATAAGTGTGAAAGGAGATTGTCTTAATCTGCGGGATCTGATAGAATAAAAATACCAATAAAATAAAACTAACTTAAAAAAACATGCTATTCAAAACTGCTGACAGTATTAACCGTGGAACTGTTACATCCAGCTGAACTAGGGCGCTTGGAAAACTCTGGGAATGTTATCACTACCAGAACAAGAGTATAATCAGGTATTGACACTCTCTTGCTATGGGAGCTGCTCCATATATGGATGATCACATGTATCAGGTGTCAGTGGAGGGGAAATTTCTTAATCTTTATAGGGAATTAAAAACAAGTAACATCCCTTAAAACGCAAGCAAACAATTATAAATAGTCATAAATACCAAATATCACAAAAGGCATGTGAGAAACTGCAAAAACAGAAAAGGTAGTTCTGGTAAATCGTGGTAGGAATGGAGTGTGTAGAGTGAGATGTGTTAAATAAGTGTGAAAGGAGATTTTCCTGATCTGCGGAATCTGATAATAAAAATACCAATAAAATAAAACTAACTTAAAAAAACATGCTATTCAAAACTGCTGACAGTATTAACAGTGGAACTGTTACATCCAGCTGAACTAGGGCGCTCGGAAAGCTCTGGGAATGTTATCACTACCAGAACGAGAGTATAATCAAGTACTGACACTCTCTTGCTATTGGAGCTGCTCCATATATGGATGATCACTTGTACCAGGTTCTTAATCTTTATAGGGAATTAAAAACAAGTTACATCCCTTAAAACGCAAGCAAACTATTATTAATAGTTATAAATACCAAATATCACAAAATGTGACAAACTAGACAAACAGGGCAGGTAGGTCAGGAAATTCATGGTAGGAATGATGTATGTAGAGTGAAATGCATTAAATAAGTCTTAGGAATGGAGCTTCTTCTGATCTGGGGAAACTAAAATAAATATCAATAAAATAAAAGTAGCTTAGAAAAAAAACATGCTACTGCGAAACTGCTGGGAACACTCTGGAAAAGTTATCATTATATAATATAATCAAGTATTGACATGCTCTTGTATTTGGAATTATTCCATATAAAGACATTGCTGACCACCTGTACCAGGTGTCAATGGCGGGAAATTCTTTATATCTTTATAATAAGGATATATTCAGGATATTATTCTATATCTTAAACTTTTACATCCAGCTGAACTAGGCCGCTTGGAAAACTCTGGAAAAATTGTCATTACCAGAAAGAAATTATGGTAGGAATGATGTATGTAGCGTAAAATGTGTAAAGCAAGTCCACTCGGAAAACTTTGGGAATGTTATCATTATATATTAAATCAAGTATTGATGCTCTCTTGCTATTGGAGCTATTCCATATATGGACGCTGCTGACCACTTGTATCAGGTGTCAATGGTGGGAAAACAGGGAATTAACAACAAGTAACATCACATAAATGCAAGCAAACGATTATAAACAAATATAAATCCTAAATATCACAAAAGGCATGTGACAAACTAGACGAACAGGGAAGGTAGTTCTGGAAAATTAGGGTAGGAATGGTGTATGTAGTGTGAGGTGCATCAAACGAGGCTTAAGAATGGAGTTTCTTCTGATCTGATTATAAACTCTATATAATCAAGTACTGATTATAAACTCTATATAACCAAGTACTGATTATAAACTCTATATAACCAAGTACTGATTATAACTCTATATAATCAAGTACTGATTATAAACTCTATATAACCAAGTACTGATTATAGCTCTATATAATCAAGTACTGATTATAAACTCTATATAATCAAGTGCTGATTATAAACTCTTCATAATCAAGTACTGACTATAACTCTATATAATCAAGTACTGACTATAACTTCTATATAATCAAGTACTGATTATAACTCTATATAATCAAGTACTGATTATAACTCCATATAATCAAGTAGTGATTATAACTATATAATCAAGTACTGATTATAACTCTAAATAATCAAGTACTGACTATAACTCTATATAATCAGGTACTGATTATAACTCTATATAATCAAGTACTGATTATAACTCTATATAATCAAGTACTGATTATAACTCTATATAATCAAGTACTGATTATAACTAAATGATCAAGTACTGATTATAACTATATAATCGAGTACTGATTATAACTCTGTATATTTAAGTACTGATTATAACTCTGTATATTTAAGTACTGATTATAACTATATAATCAAGTACTGATTATAACTGTAAATAATCAAGTACTGACTATAACTCTATATAATCAGGTACTGATTATAACTCTATATAATCAAGTACTGATTATAACTCTATATAATCAAGTACTGATTATAACTCTATATAATCAAGTACTGATTATAACTAAATGATCAAGTACTGATTATAACTATATAATCGAGTACTGATTATAACTCTGTATATTTAAGTACTGATTATAACTATATAATCAAGTACTGATTATAACTCTATATAATCAAGTACTGATTATAACTCTATATAATCAAGTACTGATGATAACTCTATATAATCAAGTACTGATTATAACTATAAATAATCAAGTACTGATTATAACTCTATATAATCAAGTACTGATTATAACTATATAATCAAGTACTGATTATAACTAAATGATCAAGTACTGATTATAACTATATAATCGAGTACGGATTATAACTGTATAATCAAATACTGATTATAACTCTATATAATCAAGTACTGATTATAACTAAATGATCAAGTACTGATTATAACTATATAATCGAGTACGGATTATAACTGTATATTCAAGTACTGATTATAACTCTATATAATCAAGTACTGATTATAACTATAAATAATCAAGTACTGATTATAAATCTATATAATCAAGTACTGATTATAACTCCATATAATCAACTACTGATTATAACTATATAATCAAGTACTGATTATAACTCTATATAATCAAGTACTGACGCTCGCTTGCTATTGGAGCTATTTCATATATGGACGCTGCTGACCACTTGTATCAGGTGTCAATGGCGGGAAACAGGGAATTAAAAACAAGCAAACTATTATGAACAGCTATAAAAGAAAAAAAGACAGTACTGTTTAATGTTTACTGACAAATCGTCCATGAACGTGTGCGTCTGTTGCCTACACGTGTAACGATGTATGCACGGCTCAAACCCTGACACTTAAATTAAGGACTGGATGTGCGACAGTGGTCCGAACGCAGGGTTGTGAAAATGCTGACAGCGCTGAAAAGGACTCGGTGCTGAAGCTGACGAGCCAAAACAAAAGACACCCACAACGTTAGAGCATGGTCAGATCTGGACGCTTGCCTTCCCTCCCTCTTCTAATCACCTCTGATTGTCCAGGTTCATTTCTTCCTCTCTTTCTTTCCCCCCCTTTTTTTTGCTTGTTTATTTCTTTAATATTCTTTTTTCTTTGCCTGACTGCTCGTTCCCTCAGCACCATGAAAGCTCCCCCTGCGTTTCCCTTACTGGCAGCAACTCCACTCTCTCTGCAGAAATGATTAATTATCTCTCCCTCATGCTCCCATTCACTCTCTCTCTCTCTCTCTCTCTCTCTCTCACTCACTCACTCACTCACTCACTCTCACGCTCTCTCTCTACTCCCAGAAGATGTTGGTGATGTCTGAGTCCAGGCTGTAGATCCAGGCTAAGAGGGGAGCGGAGATTAACACAAACGCCCAGGACACGCCCTTCAGAGCCCGACGCATCTTCCCAAGCAAATCGCCTTGGCCGCCATGCAGTCTCTCCTCCTCCTCCTGCTCCAGGTCGTTGCTGGGCTCAATGTAGTTCCTGGCCAGGAATTTGAGCGCTTCGTCCATCAGGATGACCGGCAGGGACATCTTCAGGACCGTCACCCACTGGGGCCAGGACAGCGGCCGGATCTGGAATATCACCTGCAAGCACATACGAATGATCAGACTCTGCAGTGCTGCTTACCATATCATTTTACAAGCGCTGCATCATCATCATCCTCCTCCATAGAAAACCATTCACTTGGTTATAGTGATTATCACATCTTCAGCGTCCAAAGAAACCTATCCCCAAATTGGCAACTTTACAGGAGAGGCCAGAAACTGTCTTTAGCTTTAATGTCAATGGAAACCAGAATTATTTAAGTGATATTGGAGCATTTCTATTGGTCCGTTCATCATGGAACTTTCACACAATGTAAACAGCAGCTGTCGTGTTTAAATAATTTCTAAAAATAGAAATCGCCAAAAATGGAGATGTTGACATGTTTTTCTTTACACAGCACAGATATTAATGTGGGCTTTCAAACCTGGTTGCAGCAAAAATGATAAGAAATGCCTTTTCCCCTTACTCATACTTCTTTAGTTTACAGTTTACAGTCTTGTTGGTGGGACTGTTGCCTTATGTGACGTCAATAATGTAAACTATCACTATATACTATACACCTCCCCCTCTTACTAAGAAAAGAACTATCCATCTAGCAACAGCAATCTTCTGTTGATTGAATCATGACCGCTTTATCACAATTTGTATTGTATCGCTAGGTTCTTGCCATTACACAGCTCTAATGGATGGATGGATGGATGGATGGATGGATGGATGGATGGATGGATGGATGGATGGATGGATGGATGGATGGATGGATGGATGGATGGATGGATGGATGGATGGATGGATGGATGGATGGATGGATGGATGGATGGATGGATGGATGGATGGATGGATGGACAAACCCCAGAGAGAAAGATGGCTGGATTTACAAGTGTTCAAAAATGTATCTTATTCTTAAGATATTCTTCAAATAACTTTTGAAGAATTTTGATTTTTTTTTCTCAACTTGTTTCGTAAGATTGCTTCTAAAAATGTTTCATCATCATCCTCCATAGAACACCACTCATTTGGTTATAGCAATTATCATATCGTCACTGTCCAAAGCATAATGTTCTCTTAAATGTTATCGTACCCTGACGACAGCAGCCCTAATAAAACACTTAGGATGGTCTGAAGAGAACTTAGGTTTTGCAAGACTCTGTCTAAGGGAAGCTTCTGTGATTGCAGTAGCGGATTCGGAGCCTCAGGCGGTTTCATTTTCACTCCTCTACAGCTGTAACATTCACCTTGACATTTGATCACAATTAGTCATCAATTTGTACCCAAACCAGACAATGCCATGATAACACAGACACACACACACATACCCTTGAGTCATGCCAATCGACTGATGATGTCACACGCAGGAACATTGCTATTCAACCACATTCCTGCAGCGGGCGTGACTCATATGTCAAACATGAACACAGGCCCACAATTATGAATTCCCTGTAAGGTCCACATGGCATTTGGATTATTTACTCATACTGCCTGCAAACCAGTGACTCCACACTTCCCACCGAGACTGCAGCTTACTCAGCGGATTTACGGGAGCACTTCACTTCCTATATTCAAACAACAGTACACTATATTGCCAAAAGTATTCGCTCGCCTGCCTTCACATAAGTACAAACATTGGGCCTTCCCCAACTGTTTTGGTTTTTTAACTATTTAAACACTAATATATATATATATATATATATATATATATATATATATATATATATATATATACACTACCGCTTAAAAGTTTGGGATCACAGTGAAATGTTCTTGTTTTCAATGGAGTATCTTCTTCCTTAACACAAACAATGAACTGACGGGTCTCTAAAGAAAGTTGTTTCTTTCTGGTCATTGTGAGTCGGTCAGCAAGCCATCAACTGCTGATCTTCAGATACTAAACTAACCTAGAATGTTGTTCTCCCTTTTATACTCACTTATTAGTAGAATGTTTTTCAGCTGTGCATCACAATTGATCAAGAGTGTCCTAACAACCAATTAGTCCAATAACATCCTTAACTTGGATTGGTGGTCGTACCAGGAGATTTAGACAGAGGACTGAGAATTGCTGATAATAGACTATATGCTAAATAAACCTCTATACAAAAATAGACTTTAATACATTTTTATTCTTTAAAAATCATCTGATACACTTAGTTGAGAAATGGACAATATTGTTTGTGAATGGCATGAAATTTGCATGAAATGAAATTCTAAAGTGATCCTAAACTTTATATATATATATATATATTTTTTTTTTAACGATAACATTATGTCAACAAGTTTAAGTGGGGCTTTAAAAAGAGTGAATACTTTTTAATATTTAAATACTTTAAATAATAATAATAATAATAAAAAAGAAAATAAATAAAATTATTTTTTCTTTAAAGTAAACGTATGTCAACAAGTTTAAGTGGGGCTTTAAAAAGAGTAAATACTTTTTAATATCTGAATACTTTAAATAATAATAATAAAGAAAATAAATAAAATTATATATACTTTTTTTTTTTTAAGAAAACATATGTCAACACGTTCAAGTGCGGAGTTCAAGAGTGAACATGATCTGTGGGCTACACTGTTACATCACCGCCTGTGGTATATACACAGCTTTAAATAAGAAGAAAGAGGGAAAAAGAATAGTATTTATTGCTGAAGAGGGGGATAGTGTGGCCAGGCAAACGATAAGAATAATAATAACAAGTATTATTATTGTTATTATTGCTACTACTGTTGTTGTTATTATTATTAATATTACTTCTTTTTTTGTTGTTGTTTATTTATTTTATTTGTTTGATTATTATAATTATTATTGCTACTTCTAGTGTTATTATTATTATTATTGTTGTTTTTATTATTGCAAAAAAATCCTTAAATAGTTCCCCATGCTCAGTCAGCAGCAGAAATCACTGTATTTAGATAAAGAACAGCTACAAATGAGTTGCAGTCACGTAGAGAAAGAAGCGTATTGACATTTAACAAGCACATGTAACCCGAGTGGTCACTGAGCATGTATGTGTTTATAGAGTTTTCTCTGAACTGAAATCACTCATAACAAATAACATTCTACAATAAGAACACACTTACAGGCAGCGGGTCCACGTATAGGATAAGGAAATGGAGAGCCATGGACAGACAGATCGCGCCCACCAGCCATGGGTTGGACCAGGGCGGCATCTTCAGCAGAGACTGGTTCTCAGAGAGACTAGGACACAAACACAAACGGTTAATGCTTTAAATTGTTTTAAACCACAGGCCTCAGACTTTTGCCCAGTACTGTACACAGACAGTATATTGTGTAGTGTGAAGATAGGAAATGTTGATGTTTATGGTTTTTTGACTAAGTCTAAGCAATATGATTGCTGGATTCAGTTTAGTATTAGGTGTAAATGCATCACTTTCTAATCTCACAAATGATTTTTTTTTCTTCTGAATTGGCACAAATTTCCACTCCAAAGTTCTGCGGCAAGTATTTCCAGAAAAGTGGGGGGCTGTTGTAGCTGCAAAGGGGGGCAACTCCATATTTATGCCCACGACTTTAGAGTCCAACAAACTGCTACCATCCTCCCATATTGAGTTTCAAGTTTATAGTTTACTTGTCATTTGCACATCATGTCAGGACATAACATGCATTGAAATGTTTGGGGTGAGGCTCAGATACACTCTACAGCAGGGCAGCATTATATATAGTAGTAAAAACAGTAAAAACATACAATAAATAGACAATAATGAAGTAAAAATTAAAAAATAAGCTAGAATATATACATTTAGTAATAACTGAAATATATAAAGGACTATACAAAACATACACAAGATATATACATATATATAGGATATACAGGAGGACATATGTAGAAACTTTTGTATAGGCAGGTTATCTAAGAAGATTAATCTATTTAAAGTGATTTAGTGATATTGTCCACAGCAGCGATATCAGAATAAATAATATAATAGTATAATATAATATAATATAGCAGCAATATAAGAATAAATTTTATAATAGTATAATATAATATAATATAGCAGTGATATCAGAATAAATAATATAATAGTATAATATAATATAGCAGCAATATCAGAATAAATAATATAATAGTATAATATAATTTAGCAGTGTTATCAGAATAAATAATATAATATAATATAATATAGCAGCAATATAAGAATAATTTTTATAATAGTATAATATAATATAATATAGCAGTGATATCAGAATAAATAATATAATAGAGTAATATAATATAATATAGCAGTGATATCAGAATAAATAATATAATAGTATAATATAATATAATATAGCAGTGATATCAGAATAAATAATATAATAGAGTAATATAATATACAATAGCAGTGATATCAGAATAAATAATATAATAGAGTAATATAATATACTATAGCAGTGATATCAGAATAAATAATATAATAGTGTAATATAATATACTATAGCAGTGATATCAGAATAAATAATATAATAGAGTAATATAATATACTATAGCAGTGATATCAGAATAAATAATATAATAGTGTAATATAATATACTATAGCAGTGATATCAGAATAAATAATATAATAGTGTAATATAATATACTATAGCAGTGATATCAGAATAAATAATATAATAGAGTAATATAATATACTATAGCAGTGATATCAGAATAAATAATATAATAGTGTAATATAATATAATATAGCAGGGGCCGAGTGAACAGTATTAGGGTCTTTCAGCTTCACAGTTTGTTCAGAACATATGTTACATTCAGAAAATAAACCGTGCAACAAATAAAAAATAGAAAACAGCATTGTAAATGTGTATAGACCTTGTTTTATATATATGTATGTATGTATGTATGTATTTTTTCCTCACAATATGTTACAAATAAAAGTTGCAACTGTGTATTGAACTGTGGAGAATGTATATTTATTTTCATTTAATATGAAACAAAATTAAAAACAACAAACAAATATGATTTGGAATATAACCAGAGCTGTCAGGTAACAAAGTACAAATACTTTGTTACCTTACTTAAGTAAAATTGTGGTTATTTATACTTTAATGGAGTAATTATTTTTATTTCTTATTTTATTTCTTATTTTTTATATATTCATTTTATTTCTACTAATGTTTAATTTCAGCTTGTTTTCATTCATGTACATTTACACTCCAGTAAAGATTATTGATAACATGACTTTGAAGTTTGGCTTCATTACAATACTTATAGACAACTAGTCATCATATCTTCTGCTCCATGTAACACATGTTAATGTTCAGTAGTAACAGATATGCTTCTTTAATATATTTACATTGTACTAAACTACATTCATGTTCAATGGGCGTATATGAGCTGAAACAGGAAGCCTAGCGCATCCCAAATTTATCAACATTAACATTTTAATATAACATTATAGTCATTATGGCTTTTAGAAGAATGGGGTTTTTTGGGGAGGTGGGCTAGTGCACTGTAGACCCCTGTGGTGTGACTTAAGCTTTCGTCTTCAATGGCATTTTTTCCATACATTACTTTTACTTTTATACTTTAAGTAGTTTGAAGGCAGTACTTTTACACTTTTACTGGAGTAAAAAGCTTGAGTTGATACTTCAACTTCTACAGAAGTATTTTTAAACCCTAGTATCTAAACTTCTACCCGAGTAATGCATGTGAATACTTTTAACACATTTAAATATGACTGTGTGTGTCCTGATATGCAGTCTCAATAAATGGGCTTTTCTCTTTAAGGTGTTGTGTGTAAGCCAACAGCACAACCTACTGAAATAATAATGCATTTACAATAAGGAGGAGTTTGATCTCAGCACTCCTCTCGCTGCTCTGGATCTGATCCACTGACCAACACCGTGTTTAGCAGCTTTGAGCTCAAATCCTTTTCTTTCCCTCCAATTCATAATCATTCATCTGCAGCTGCTGGAGAGGACCGAGCCACGAGAAGCTCAAATTATATCATTTTATATCAATTATATAATCAAACTAAACTATATCATATGATCATACATGATATAATAAGTGTAACTGAGCTAAACTATTTTAACTACTGATATTTTTTTTTCAGTGTTTCAAATTAGGCCCATCATGATCAGGAATTCTTTAAGTTGACGCTGTCTAACCAGAGCTCAGAGCATTACCAGAGACCCTTCCCACCTCCACTATGGACTGTTCTCCCTACTGGCCTCTGGAAGGAGGTTCTAAAAGTCTATCTACTCTCTTTAACATCTGACTCATTCGTTAAGGGCAAACGGTTGCATGCAATTACACATTTCCACCAGAGGGGTCTCCAAAACCCCAAATCTTACATAGTGCAGTTTTAAACAATTGCAATGCTGCTGTAAAGCAAACATGGCTTTCACAGACTCCAGTACTAACTGGTCTAACAAAGCACCAGTCCTAAAAGAACTGTGGTGATGTTATTTCAGTTTCTGAATCTGACCTTTTGGGAGATTTAGTACTTACCTGTTGAGAGCATTGCACATCTCTATGGTGACCAGCACTGACAGGGCCATGGTCATTGGATAGGGAGACTCAAATACAGAACACTGGACTCCTGCGAAGTCAGCATGCCCCTCACTGCACTGCAGATAATGAGACTGAAGGAGACGGGAAGAGAAATAGGGGGAGAATCTAAATGTGCTGGATCGAACACATTAAAAAAACTATGTAATGGCATGTAGGAGTAAGAAAACAAAAGCTTCATTAATATAAATCTATTAAAGGGAACCCCAGCTGGTAACAGTTGTAAGCCTTAATATTGTGTAATGACTCTAAATTGTTAGGACGTGTTGTAAAAAATCATAAAAGTATCAGATTTATTTATAAATAAACAATTTTATTCTAAATATTTAACATATATTATGTTATAATATTACGGACGCAGCCTTTATTACTGACGCGCAATGCCTGCTGGGTAGATGAGGTCAGATGGTGTCAGGTCTAAACTGGACTGTGGTGTGAAGGAGTGAATGTTAGTTACTAACCTAGCTTAAAGAAAACCATGTACATTGTGTTGTTGATGGTGTTTCAGTGAAAGTCAGTGTGAAGAGCTGATATTAGTCTAAACAGCTTCACAAACATAACAAGGAGAAATAGTTAGTGAAGCAGCATGTGGACCAACACAGCTACCCAAAGACCCCCCGCTCTGCTCTCCTCACTTCAGTCTGGATGAGTTTGAGTGGTTCAGTAGACCACCACTGGTGAGAGACTTGACGGAGGCTGTTGGTTTTAAGCGGAGACTAAAACAAATGCAGTGCCACAGTTTCCCCACACAGGAAGTCCAAAAGCTCCAGATTATGGAGAACCGCGAGAAGAACCGTGAACGTGAACATGCGCTGGATTCTCTCCTGAGAACGTTTAGCGTTAGCGTCAGCTGCTTCTCCTCGTTTGGGGGTCCTGAAGGTGAAAGTCTCAGTCTTAGTAGTGAACATACTACTTCACTAATAAAGGAGTGTGAAGCTCAGAGACACTCCGTCAGTGTATCTAGCTGTTTACTGAGTGTGAATGTTTCCTGCTAGAAAGCGGAGCTCCTTTAACAGACACTCTCCTTCTCCGTCACCACCAACACACAGCTTCACAACAACTCCAGCACTGTGTCCACTCTCTCCTCCACCCTCTCTGTTCACCATTTACACTAACGTGCTGTGTGATGTCACGCTGATGTCAGAAATGTTGAGTTCTAGCTCAAACTGTAAAGACTGAACAGTAGCATGTTTAGTAGCTAGCTGTGCTCAAGCGTGACGGCCGGTTACTGCAACCATTTGACGTCACTACCCGCTGATCACGTCAGTAGATACAACAATGGAGACCCACGTTAGAAATCTAATAAATCTGATACTTTTAGTGATTTTTAACAGCGTGTCCTAATAATTTAGAGTCATTACACCATATTAAGGCTTACATGTGTTACCAGCGCGGGTTCCCTTTAAATATGTTCTCATGTCATTGCCATCGTGTCACTGACCAGTTGGTAGAAGGAGAGTTTAGGTCCATCATGTGCTGCCATGAACCACCAAGCAGCAGCACCCACTGTGGCCACGCCCACATAACCTACAGTGAGAGAAACAGGATCAGCAGATCTAATACACAACACCTTCTTGAACCTGGTGCTGCAAGAGACCCATTTCATAAAACTCTATTATTACTATTATTATGCAGTGAAACACCCACATACACACACTAGGGGGCAGCGAGCACAGCCCTAGTTCACTGACTAAAAAAAAAAAAAAAGAGAGGACAGACTGATATACGCCCCGTCCACTCACAGCCAATGATGAGGTATCTGCAGAACAGCCAGCCGGAGATGAGGGGTTCTTTGGGGGAGCGCGGGGGACGCGACATTATGTCCAGGTCTGGGGGGTTGAATCCCAAAGCAGTGGCCGGGAAGCCGTCCGTCACCAGATTCACCCACAGCAACTGGACAGGGATGAGAGCCTCAGGCATGCCCAGCGCAGCGGTCAGGAAAATGCTGAGGAAAAAGAAAAACGGATTTAAGAATATTTATTCTGCGCAACATTTCAAATTCTAGTATTCTTAGACACAGAGTCCTGTGTATCAGTCAGAGTGCACTTGTCAATGTCAATTCCAGTCACAACGGTCATTACATACAGTGAGGAAAATAAGTATTTGGACACCCTGCGACTTTGTAAGTTCTCCCACTTAGAAATCATGGAGGGGTCTGACATTTTCATCTTAGGTGCATGTCCACTGTGAGTGACATAATCTAAAAAAATCACAATGTATGATTTTTAATCATTTATTTGTGTGTTACTGCTGCAAATAAGCATTTGAACACCAGCCAATCAGCAACAATTCTGGCCCTCAAAGAGTCCGCCTCTAAAGAGTCCTTCTGTTATTCTAAATTAGAAGCACCTGTTTGAGGTCGTTAGCTGCATAAAGACACCTGTCCACCCCACACAATCAGTAAGACTTCAACTACTAACATGGCTGAGACCAAAGAGCTGTCCAAAGACACCAGAGACAAAATTGTAGACCTCCACAAGGCTGGAAAGGGCTATGGTGAAAACTGTTGGAGCAATTATTAGAAAATGGAAGAAGCTAAACATATCTCTCAATCTCTCTCGGACTGGGGCTCCATGCAAGATCTCACCTCGTGGCGTGTCAATAATCCTAAAAAAGGTGAGGAATCAGCCCAGAACTACACGGGAGGAGCTGCTCAATGACCTGAAGAGAGCTGGCATCACTGTTTCCAAGGTTACTGTGGCACGGAAGGTTCCCCTGCGTATATCAGCACACGTCCAGGCCCGTCTTAAAGAGTCCATCTCCAGAGGAGTCATGGGAGAAAGTTCTGAGGTCAGATGAGACCTAAATAGAACTTTTTGGTCCTAATTCCACTCGCTGTGTTTGGAGGAGGAAGAATGATGAGTACCATCCCAAAAACACAATCCGTACTGTGAAGCATGGGGGTGGAAGCATCATGCTTTGGGGGTGTTTTTCTGCACATGGGACAGGACAGCTGCTCTGTATTAAGGAGAGGATGACCGGGGCCATGTATTGCGAGATTTTGGGGAACAACCTCCTGTGAGAGCACTGAGGATGGGTCGTGGCTGGGTCTTTCAACATGACAATGACCCAAAGCACACAGCCAGGAGAACCAAGGAGTGCCTCCGTAAGAAGTATGTCAAGGTTCTGGAGTGGCCTAGCCAGTCTCCAGACCTAAACCCTACAGAAAATCTTTGGAGGAGCTCAAACTCTGTGTTTCTCAGCGACAGCCCAGAAACCTGGCTGATCTGGAGAAGATCTGTGTGGAGGAATGGGCCAAAATCCCTGCTGCAGTGCAAACCTGATGAAAAACTACAGGAAACGTCTGACCTCTGTAATTCCAAACAAAGGCTACTGTACCAAATATTAAAATTGATTTTCACAGGTGTTCAAATACTTATTTGCAGCAGTAACAAACAAATACATTATTAAAAATTCATATATTTGGGATTTCTGATTTTTTTTTTTAGTTTATGTCTCTCACAGTGGACATGCACCTAAGATGAAAATTTCAGACGCCTCCAAGTGGGTGATCTTGCAAAGTTTTCAAATACTTATTTTCCTCACTGTACAAACTATTTATTAATCTGTGTCAGGAAAAGCAGATCACCTATATAACACCCTGTGGAAGCCTCAACAACTAAACTAAACACTTAAACACTTTTCGGCGGTCAGTGTGTCCACCCTCCGCATTATTTACACATTAGGACCCCCATGTGTTCAGTTCTTCACTGAAATCTGTTGGGATATTTCTGTACGCCTGCAAGAAAGTTGCCTTTTCTGACAATCCCAGTAATCCCAGTAATCCCAGTAATCCCAGTAATCCAAGTAACATACAGTAATGTTGAGGTCGGGGGTGATATGATCTTAACAATGGCAATACATACTCTCAGAACTATGACTCTGAACAGAAAGAAGTGTTGGTGTTGAAGTGCTGGTGGTCTACCCGGCTCTGTACAGGTGTTCTCTATCTCTTTCAATCATTTTCGAAGTCCCAGTTCAAAAATTAGTTTTTTACTTATTTTCCTTTGATTCTCTCTGTTCTTATGCATTCTCTCTGTTCTTAACTGGATTGTCTTATAATCAGCTCTCCTCAGTGTATCTCCTGAAACGTTCGTAATGTGTAATTAATGCCCCCTTTTCTGGAATTTAAGTAAATAAAGAGTAAGTAAAGAGTGCTCTCTGAATACTGACTATATGATAATATACAGTCATATTACTGTACATTATAGGTTTGGTATATATTTCAACTGTATTTCTCTCTCTCTCTCTCTCTCTCTCTCTCTCTCTTTCATTCTCTCTCTACATTAGTACTCACCACACCACCTCTCCGATGTTGGAGGAGATCAGGTAGCGGATGAACTGTTTCATGTTGTTGTAGATGGCTCTGCCTTCTTCCACTGCAGCCACGATGGTGGAGAAGTTGTCATCTGCCAGGATCATCTCTGAGGCTGACTTAGCCACCGCTGTCCCTGAACCCATCGCTATACCGATCTCAGCCTTCTTCAACGCTGGAGCATCGTTCACTCCATCACCCGTCTGAAAGAGAGAGAGAGAGAGAGAGAGAGAGAGAGACAGCAAGAGAGAGAGAGAGAGAGAGAAAGAGAGAGAAAGAAAAAAAAGAGAGAGAGAGAGCGAGAGAGAGAGGGAGAGAGTGAAAGAGAGAGAGACAGAGAGAAAGAGAGAGGGAAAGAGAGAGAGAAAGTGAGAGAAAGAGAGAGAGGGAAAGAGAGAGAAAGAAAGTGAGAGAAAGAGAGATAGAGGGAAAGAAAGAGAAAGAGCAAGAGCAAAGAGAGAGAGAGAAAGAAAGAGAGAGAGAGAGGTAAAGAGAGAAATAGAGAGAGAAAGCAAGAGACAAAAGGAGAGAGGGAAATAGAGAAAGAGAGAGAGAGAAAGCAAGAGAGAAAGAGAAAAAGAGAGGGGGGGAGAGAGAAAGCGAAAGAGAAAGAGAGAGAGAAGGAGAAAAAGAAAGAGGGAAAGATAGGAAGAGAGAGAGGGAAGGAGAAAGAGAGAAAGTACACATCAGAGGCAGAAATGTGTTGATAACTGATTGAATATCAGATCAAATACATCAGATACATAACAAACACCAACAAACCCAGTCTTTCAGTATCAGACCATATATATTAGACTGTATTAATACACACTGCTACTACATACGCCCTACCAACACAACCTGAACCTGCTCTGAACAGATCCAGCCCGGTTCTGTGGCTGGAGGTTAAACAAAACCATGATGTTTGTGTGAGCTTGAAAATGAATGGGACTCTATGGGGAAAAAGAGGGATGAAAAAAACAACAAACAGACGAGTGCAGGTCAAACCAACACTACAGTCGTATCAGATCGGTACTGAAAAAATGTGGCCCACCACTACTGAAAAATCAGCCCTCCGCAGACCTGCACTGGTCAGCACTCAGCAGCAGGCAGGTCATATACTATTCATCAACCACCCACTCACCATAGCTGTGATATCGCTGAGGCTCTGGAGATACTCTACAATGCGGCTCTTGTGTGTGGGCTCCACGCGAGCGAAGCAGCGGGCGGTCCGGCAGGCTTGCCGCTGCAGGTGGGGGGGCAGCTCATCAAACTCCCGCCCTGTGAGCCCACCACCGAAGGGAGCTCCCTCAGCCTCCTCCTCCTCCTGCTCCGTGATGATGCCGACACGGCGACAGATCGAGAGCGCCGTGCCTTTGTTGTCACCTGCAGAAGAAGAAGCAGACAGACAGATTACATATCTGAATACATTGCTAGGCAACACTGCTCCACTGTTACCCCTATATCAGTTATCAGACACTGTTATACTCCAGACCCCTATATCAGTTATCAGACACTGTTATACTCCGGACCTCTATATCAGCTATCAGACACTGTTATACTCCGGACCTCTATATCAGTTATCCCCAGCACAATGTTTATACTCCGGATACCTCTATAGTCAGCTATCAGACACGTGTTTGATACTCCGGACCTCTATATCAGTTATCAGACACTGTTATACTCTGGACCTCTATATCAGTTACTAGACACTGTTATACTCCGGATCTCTATATCAGTTATCAGACACTGTTATACTCTGGACCTCTATATCAGTTATCAGACACTGTTATACTCCAGACCTCTATATCAGTTATCAGACACTGTTATACTCCGGACCCCTATATCAGCTATCAGACACTGTTATACTCCGGACCCCTATATCAGCTATCAGACACTGTTATACTCCGGACCTCTATATCAGCTATCAGACACCGTTATACTCCAGACCTCTATATCAGTTATCAGATACTGTTATACTCTGGACCTCTATATCAGTTATCAGACACTGTTATACTCCAGACCTCTATATCAGTTATCAGACACTGTTATACTCTGGACCTCTATATCAGTTATCAGACACTGTTATACTCCAGACCTCTATATCAGTTATCAGACACTGTTATACTCCAGACCTCTATATCAGTTATCAGACACTGTTATACTCCAGACCTCTATATCAGCTATCAGACACCTGTTATACTCCAGACCTCTATATCAGTTATCAGACACTGTTATACTCCAGACCTCTATATCAGTTATCAGACACTGTTATACTCCGGATCTCTATATCAGTTATCAGACCACTGTTATACCTCCGGACCTCTATATCAGTTATCAGACACTGTTATACTCCAGACCTCTATATCAGTTATCAGACACCTGTTATACTCCAGACCTCTATATCAGTTATCAGACCACTTGTACACTCCAGACCTGTATATCAGTTATCAGACATCTGTTATACTCCAGATCTCTAATCAGCTATCAGACTCTGTTATACTCCGGACCCCTATATCAGCTATCAGACCACTGTTATACTCTGGACCTCTATATCAGTTATCAGACACTGTTATACTCTGGACCTCTATAGATCAGCTATACCAGACACTGTTATACTCCGGACCTCTATATCAGTTATCAGATACTGTTTTATACTCTGGACCTCTATATCAGCAGTATCAGACACTGTTATACTCCGGATCTCTATATCAGCTATCAGACACAGTTATACTCTGGACCTCTATATCAGTTATCAGACACTGTTATACTCCGGACCTCTATATCAGTTATTAGACACTGTTATACTCTGGACCTCTATATCAGTTATTAGACACTGTTATACTCTGGACCTCTATATCAGTTATTAGACACTGTTATACTCTGGACCTCTATATCAGTTATCAGATACTGTTATACTCTGGACCTCTATATCAGTTATCAGACACTGTTATACTCCAGACCTCTATATCAGCTATCAGACACTGTTATACTCTGGACCTCTATATCAGTTATCAGATACTGTTATACTCTGGACCTCTATATCAGTTATCAGACACTGTTATACTCCAGACCTCTATATCAGCTATCAGACACTGTTATACTCTGGACCTCTATATCAGTTATCAGATACTGTTATACTCTGGACCTCTATATCAGTTATCAGACACTGTTATACTCCAGACCTCTTATCAGCTATCAGACACTGTTATACTCCCAGACCTCTATATCAGTTATCAGACACTGTTATACTCCGGACCTCTATATCAGTTATCAGACACTGTTATACTCTGGACCTCTATATCAGTTATCAGATACTGTTATACTCCGGACCTCTATATCAGTTATTAGACACTGTTATACTCTGGACCTCTATATCAGTTATCAGACACTGTTATACTCTGGACCTCTATATCAGTTATCAGACACTGTTATACTCCGGATCTCTATATCAGCTATCAGACACTGTTATACTCTGGACCTCTATATCAGTTATCAGATACTGTTATACTCTGGACCTCTATATCAGTTATCAGACACTGTTATACTCTGGACCTCTATATCAGTTATCAGATACTGTTATACTCCGGACCTCTATATCAGTAATCGGACCTATAAAACTATATCTGTGATAATTTGGGTTAGCGGTATCATATGGACTGGATCAGTTCAGGTCTTAAACCTGGTGGGCACTGTTTGGGTTCAAGCTTCATTCTCCTTCTTGTGCGGACCTCTACTGCGAGTGTGTGTGTGTGTGTGTGTGTGTGTGTGTGTGTGTGTGTGTGTGTGTGTGTGTGTGTGTGTGGACCTACCTGTAATCATGATGACCCGTATACCAGCCTGCCTGCACATGCGCACTGCGCTCAGCACTTCTTTCCTGGGAGGGTCCAGCATCCCAACACAGCCCACGAACGTCAGATCCGACTACAGAGAGAAAGAAGGCACAACGTTCCATCCGTCATTCTTATTCTTTACTCTATGTCTACTGTAGGTAATGACTGTCCTTCTGTCTGCTGAACGCTGTTGGAGGACTGACCATCAGGGCCTCCACCCCACCATCACCAGCAGGCATAAAAACCAGAGCCGGAGGAGCAGAGACTGACTGTCTTTGCTCCACGAGGCAGACACGACAACGCTGTGCTAGTTTTCACCCCCCCCACCGCCCCCCGCCCAACCGCTGTTTTTTCCTTTCTACAGAAGAGACCTTAATTTGAGTTTGCTAATTCCCTGTTAAGAAAATAAAGAGTCTGAGTTTGTCCAACTGTCTCTGTCTGGTTCTGGCCCTTATCTGGCTCGCTGGTGAGCTGACAAAACCTTAAAGTTTCATTTGTGGTAATTGATTAGACACATTCTGTATGTTGGGCGATAGTAAGGACTGCTTAGGACCTGGGGGAGACTTTTTTTATATACTTCCCTCTGCGTGTCTCTCCGCAACCATGCAACAACCAATCAGATTTTTTTCTGAATTTCCCAGGAGCCAATCAGCACTCAGTCAGCAGTCAAACATATATGTGAGTCACAACAATATTGCCAAACTATCCTGACTGAATGGTGCACCATGTTCACATCTGTGATTCTTGTTGCTTGTTTTGTTCTAAAAATAAAAATATATAATATATCGATATATCGAAACCGGACCGATAGCGTGGCCCAAGAACCGTGATACGAACAGAACCGTGGCCACACTGTACCGTTGCATCCCTACTGAGCCCCATCCTATTTGGTATACATTTATATGCACAAGTGAATATGATCTTTATATTAAATGTATATAAGCTCATCTCTGTTTTACTTCCATCAACATCAAAGTGAAAAACATAGTGTAGCATGAGCCAGCGCTTCAGATGGAAGTGGACTGTAATGCTTTATGTGACTCTATGTTGTGATGTCCTGCAACAGCCAAGTAGTTCATCTTGCCAGCATGATCAGCGACTCGAGAGGGCTATAAATCATTCGTCCAATCAAATAGTCAAATAGTCTATTATTGTAATACATTTCATCATAGTTCTAATTATCTAATTAAATCATGAAAAATGTAAGTGTTCATCCTAGTTTTCATTAACCAAGTTAACACTGCATTCGTTACACAGTAGTTATATATAGAATATAGAATATATAGTTATACATAATTATATATATTATATATTATAATACAAAAACTGTAGTTACTGAATAATTATAATAGCAATGAATGATCATAATTATGTGTCTTAGTCATTTCAAAGGGTTATATCCCCCACCCCCCACTGCAGAAACCCCCACTGCTCACCTCGTACTCTGTAAAAGCAGAGGAGTTTTCCAGGTTCAGCATTCGGGGGTCGGGAGGAGAGTCTCTTGTTGCCATGGCAAGGCAGCGCAGGGTGTCTCGGCCCGAGCCCCACTCTCTCACAGTGCCTAACAGCTGCTCCCTGAGGTCAGAGGTCAAGGGCACTCGAGCACCACCGCCAACCCGGATCCAACGGCAGCGCTCCAGCACGCTCTCTGGCGCCCCCTGTGGCACAAGAAGAGTGAGGTGATTAGGTCAGTGAGGTGATTATGTCAATAATTAAACTGTTGATAGTAGAGATGGACCGTTCAGTGTTTTTGAGGCTGATTCCGATCACCGATCATCTTTCAACACGATCGACCGATAGTCGATACCGATCGAGGGCGGGGCTATATGTCACAGCAGGGCTACATGTAGTTATTAGTGCAAGCAAGTCATGAAACTGGTCTAAACTGGTTTATTACCATTTTTAACGAGCTCATATGAAACAGTATAATATTTTAACTAAATTAGAAGTTGGTCTAAATTAGAAGTTGGTCTATGTGGGAGTAAACGCTTGATAAGCTCCAGAAGAGCCACATCTGAAAAGTATCTCTACTAGGAACAGCAGAGCGTGGATCCAGGTGGAACATTAAGCAGCAGAATGAACGTCTTCTACAGCCGAGAAGATCTGCTTATCTAGAACTATAAACTCAATCACTCTGGCTGTGGTTCTTTAGCTCTCTGGCTGTTTCTGCTGCTGTTCTGTTCGTACCGGTCAGATCTGGTCTGTATGGTGTTCTGGGTTGTTTGTTTTGAGTTAGCTGTGTGTGCTAGCTCTGCTGTTTACTGATACTCACTGTGTTCAGCTGTGTGGTGTCTCTGAAGTGTGTATCAGATTAGTGTGTTAAATGTCTTTGTCTTGGTTACCGTGAGAGACGCTGATGTTACTAATTTTACAGATGTTATAAACTGCTCTGGATGAGTCTGAGTCACATACGGTAACAAACTGTCAGACGGACAATGTTTTTTTTCCGCACATGTGGTGAACGCCGCTCGTGAGGCCGCTGCTTTAGTCAGTCTGTGGAAAATGAAAGGGTATGTATTTCCACCTAGTGGTTCAGATAGGAATTGCAGGGAGCTGGCTGGAGGGCTCCTCTTCCTGGATGAAACGCTAGCTGGAAATACAGAAATTAAGCTCATTTGTTTAACACCATCGATCGCCATTCTCGAGATCGGCTAAATTGGAGAAATATCTGCGATCACATATTTAGATTAAAAATCGGTCGATACCGATACATGGCCGATCGATCCTTCCATAGCTCGCTCTCTCTCTCTCTCTCTATATATATATATATATATATATATATTATAATATATATATATATATATATATATATATATATATATATATATATATATATATATGAGATGATAAACAGTTTTTGCTTTGGAAATGGCTGAATGGTTCTGATCAATACTACACGAGCATGTTCTTGGTTAATAGTCTGCAGTTACCCTAGTACTTCATCGCTCACTCATTAATTGCTATGTCATATGTAAATAAGCACATTAACTCAAACCTAAATGTATACACTGACCAGCTATAACATCAAAACGCTGATCTTTTCAGCTCCACTGACCGCATGGGAGCACTTTGTAGTTCTACACTTACAGACTGTAGTTCATCTGATTCTCTGCATACTTTATTACCCTGTTCTTTAATAATCAGGACCCCCACAGGACCACCACAGGACCAGGACAGAGTAGCCATTATCTGACTGGTGGGTCAGGCTCAGCACTACAGTGAGAGTAGCTGGTGTGAGTGGATCAGACACAGCAGTGCTGCTGGAGTGTTTAAACACTGTGTCCACTCACTGTCCACTCTACTAGACACTCCTACTACTTGCTGGTCCACCTTGTAGATGTAAAGTCAGAGACAGTAGCTCATCTGCTGCTGCTCAGTTTGTGTTCTTCTAGTTCTTCATCAGTGGACACAGGACGCCGCCCACAGGACACTGCTGTCTGGATAGTTTTGGTTGGTGGACGATTCTCAGTCCAGCAGTGACACTGAGGAGGTATTTAAACACTCCAGCACAAGCACTGCTGTGTCTGATCCACTCACACCAGCACAACACACACTAACACACCACCACCATGTCAGTGTCACTGCAGTGCTGAGAATGATCCACCTCCCTAATAGTATCAGCTCTGTGGTGGTCCTGTGGGGGTCCTGATCATTAAAGAACAGAGTAATAAAGTATACAGAGAATCAGATGAACTACAGTCTGTAAGTGGAGCTGATAGAGTGGACAGTGTGTGTAGATATGAGGAGGTGGATTTAATGTTATGTTATTTAATGTTATTTACTGATACATGCTGGCGATCCATCTCTCATAGAGCATCCACTAACCTATCATTAATCATTAGGCTGAAATTTGGGTTCCAAGTACCTCTGATTTATATTTGGGTTGGGTTCTAGACAGTGTAAAACTATATCTGTGATAATGTCTCTCAGTTAGATTTGGGTTGGGTTCTAGACAGTGTAAAACTATATCTGTGATAATGTCTCTCAGTTAGATTTGGGTTGGGTTCTAGACAGTGTAAAACTATATCTGTGATAATGTCTCTCAGATAGATTTGGGTTGGGTTCTAGACAGTGTAAAACTATATCTGTGATAATGTCTCTCAGTTAGATTTGGGTTGGGTTCTAGACAGTGTAAAACTATATCTGTGATAATGTCTCTCAGATTTGGGTTGGGTTGGGTTCTAGACAGTGTAAAACTATATCTGTGATAATGTCTCTCAGATTTGGGTTGGGTTGGGTTCTAGACAGTGTAAAACTATATCTGTGACCACGCCTCTCAGTTAGATTTGGGTTGGGTTCTAGACAGTGTAAAACTATATCTGTGATAATGCCTCTCAGTTAGATTTGGGTTGAGTTCTAGACAGTGTAAAACTATATCCGTGATAATGTCTCTCAGTTAGATTTGGGTTGGGTTCTAGACAGTGTAAAACTATATCTGTGATAATGTCTCTCAGTTAGATTTGGGTTGAGTTCTAGACAGTGTAAAACTATATCCGTGATAATGTCTCTCAGTTAGATTTGGGTTGGGTTCTAGACAGTGTAAAACTATATCCGTGATAATGTCTCTCAGTTAGATTTGGGTTGGGTTCTAGACAGTGTAAAACTATATCTGTGACCACGCCTCTCAGTTAGATTTGGGTTGGGTTCTAGACAGTGTAAAACTATATCTGTGATAATGCCTCTCAGATTTGGGTTGGGTTCTAGACAGTGTAAAACTATATCTGTGATAATGTCTCTCAGATTTGGGTTGGGTTCTAGACAGTGTAAAACTATATCTGTGATAATGTCTCTAAGTTAGATTTGGGTTGGGTTCTAGACAGTGTAAAACTATATCTGTGATAATGTCTCTCAGATTTGGGTTGGGTTCTAGACAGTGTAAAACTATATCTGTGATAATGTCTCTCAGTTAGATTTGGGTTGGGTTCTAGACAGTGTAAAACTATATCTGTGATAATGCCTCTCAGTTAGATTTGGGTTGGGTTCTAGACAGTCTAAACTATATCTGTGACTCCTGTGGCCGAGCGGGTGAGTTTGTTAGGAGAGCAGAAGACGGACATGGACTTCCTGTCTCGAGAAAACTCGAGAGTCAGCTCCTTCCTCATCAGCTGCTTAATCACCTGAAAGCAGAAAGAGTGAAGACGTGGTGAAGACAGGTCAATTCACATATCACAGGTGAGCAGTGAAGACCATCAACCATCTTCAGCTCACTATGCTCACTCTGTGTTCACTCTCCAGTCCACAGACTCCACTATGCTGCTTCAACAGCCTGTTTTAAATTCAGCATGGCTGTGATGTCACAAAAACAGTCGTAATGTCCAAAAGCAGTGCTTTTTTTTCTGAATGATCCACAATACAGGCAGCCAACCAGAACACAGCCTATTTACATACATCAGTCTTAAAGGCACAGTACCAAAAACAATAAATTAAATTAATTAAATAGTATGTGTAACAGCTGGGATTATTATTATAATTAGGAGAACTGCTTTGTATTTGGATAGTTGTTTTGTTGGCTCCTCTTCCTGGATGAAGCTGGAAATACAGAAATTAGGCTCATTTGTTTAACGCCATCGATCGGCTCTCGGGATCATCTAAATTGGAGAAATATTGGCTGATACCCATACATAGCTGATCGATCCTTCCATCTCTAATATAAACTCAATCACTTTGGCTACGGTTCCTGTGTTACCGGTCAGATCTGGTCTGTAGGTGTTCTGGGTTGTTTGTTTTGTGCTAGCTCTGCTGTTTACTGATACTCACTGTATTCAGCCGTGTAGTGTACTCTTAAGAGCTGTATCAGATTAGTAGTGTTAAAGCCTTGGTTTCCCATGAGACACTCTGATTTTACAGATATTACAGAACGTCCTGGACGAGTCGGAGTTACATACGGTAACAAACTGCCAGAAGGACGACACGTTTTCTATAAACAATATAAACTGTTCTCACGAGGCGGGAAATGTATGTATTTCCACCTAGTGGTTCAGATAGGAATTGCAGGGAGCTGACCGGAGGGCTCCTATTCCTGGATAAAGCACTAGCTGGAAATACAGAAATTAGGCTCATTGGTTCAACGCCCTCAATCAGCTCTCAGGACCGGCTAAATCAGAGAAATATCAGCTGATACATCGCTGATCGATCTTTCCATCTCTACATTAAACCACACATGGGGCAAATTAGCCTGAAAGAAAAATAAAAACACAGGACAAATGAAGATACAGCTGCCCAAGGAAATGGTTGTTGACTTCAGGAAATCAAGACCGGACCACTCTCCGCTTAACATCAACGGCTCCTCTGTGGAGATCGTTAAGAGCACCAAGTTCCTTGGTGTCCACCTCGCGGAGAACCTCACCTGGTCCTGAACACCAGCTCTACAGCCAAGAAAGCCAGCAGCGTCTCTACTTCCTCCGGAAGCTGAGAAAGGCCCGTCTCCCTCCACCCATCCACCCTCTCTATAGGGGAACCATAGAGAGCATCCTAAGCAGCTGCATCACTGCCTGGTTTGGGACCTGCACAGCCTCTGACCGCAAGTCCCTCCAACGCATTGTGAGGACAGCTGAGAGGATCATCGGAGTCTCTCTCCCCTCCGTCTTGGACATTTACACCACCCGCTGCATCCGCAAAGCAACCAGCATTGTGGATGACCCCACCCACCCTTCACACAGACTGTTCTCCCTCCTGCCATCAGGAAGAAGGTACCGCAGCGTCCGGTCCAACACGACCAGACTCTGCAACAGCTTCTTCCCCCAAGACTTCAGACTTCTCAACACAACTCAACGTCTGAACTGATATCTTTCTGGTACATATACACTTGACTTTGAATACACACAGACTCACCGAGCAGCAGGCAGTGGCTCTCTCTACAGGGGTGAGACTCCTCAGGTCTGTATCAAACACATTCATCTTCTCCACCAGACAGCAAAGAGCGGTCTCTGTAGCCTCACCCACCTTCTCGTACACTCCTTTACTCTGGGGTATGAGTGCATCATGTGGACACGGGAAAAGAAAGAGAAAGAACGAAAAGGACAGAAGATATTGATACATAATAATAATCAATAATCACGATTCTAATTACAATAATTGTTACTTTACATTATTTTATATAAACGTATACACATTTATATCTTTAGCAGATTAATACTGGGACAAATACAGTTACAATATGTTTTCTGTGCATGACGTGGATGTAATTATTAATAAATAATATTAATAACTTAATCACTAGTTATCTTAGTGGTAGGCACTGTGATAACACTATATAATAGTTTTTACTGTCATCGGCTTTTTCTGTCCACTGTATCAGCTCCACTGATCATATAGGAGCTACACTTACAGACTGTGGTTCATCTGATTCTCTGTATACTTTATTTTGATACTTAAGTGTTTATTTAGATTATTGTTTTTCACAATATGCACATAACTTAAAAAAAATGAATAAGGACACAAATACATATAGCATCCATAGTACTAAAGATATCTGTGTCCTTAATGGAAGAAGAAAAAAAAACATAAATAAAATTATAATAAATAGATAAATAATGATAACAAATAATAATAACAATAATATTAGTGGTAATAGAAATAGTCAGTATAAGAATATTAAATCCACCAGGGTTGCCAAAAGTCGAAAGACTGTGTGTTAAAAGTTACAGTATGCTTACAGTTCTTTTACTCCAGTTTATTTATATTTATTGATATTATCCATTTGCTCCAGTTATTATCAAATATTATTCCCTTCAGTCGAAGCTAGTAAGTCATTTTTTCCAATACATACATTTCTCTAATAATTTCTACCCACTGTTCAAAGGTGGGGGAGTACGATTTGCCTCAATTTCGAGTTATAATACCCTGTTCTTTAATGATCAGGACCCCCACAGGCCCACCACAGACACCTCAGTGTCACTGCTGGACTAAGAATAGTCCACCAACCAAAACCATCCAGCCAACAGTGTCCTGTGCAAACTGTGCAGCAGCAGATGAGCTACTGTCTCTGACTTTACATCTCCAAGGTGGACCAGCAAGTAGAAGGAGTGTCTAATAGAGTGGTCAGTGAGTGGACACAGTGTTTAAACACTCCAGCAGCACTGCTGTGTCTGATCCACTCACACCAGCACAACCCACACTAACACACCACCACCACGTCAGTGTCACTGCAGTGCTGAGAATGACCCACCACCCAGATAGTATCTGCTCTGTGGTGGTCCTGTGGGGGTCCTGATCAGTGAAGAACAGTCTAACTAAGTAATATTATGTTATTGTCATGTCACCAACATTTACAGTGTGTTGTCCTGAGAGATCCACTTGACACTTGAAAGCCTTTGTATCAGTAGTGTTTATTTGCTTTAGTCCCACCTGTAACCCCCAGTGGAGCCTTCAACCCTCCCTATTGGCCGGTATACTGTTGCAGTGTTGCATCAGTGAATATGATGTATATGCCTGTATGTACACACCTCGTTGTAATCAAGAGAAGAATCATTACACAGAGCGCAGATGGTGGCCAGCTCCACCAGAGCCTCGTACTGACTACAGCGGACCACCGCACCATCCTTGTACCTGAGAGGAGAGAGAGAGAGAGAGAGAACACATGGATACAGACACATTTAAATAAACTCATATTATACTATTAATATCAGTTCATGATTAGAAATGTTACAGCGTGAGCAGTCTAATCACACAGCTACAGAGTCTGACTCAGGTTTACTGCAGTTAGTCAGATTCTGTGCAACCGTTTGAGGCACTTGGGGACATTATTATATTTAAAAAGCTATTTTTCAGACAGGAAGCTTTGATTTACTCAGTAAACACTTTATTATTTAAATATTAAACAGTAGTAATACAGTAAGTAGCGCTTTTACATACATCAGTGTGTTTATTTAACCCTTTCCAAGCTTCTCCTTCTATAAACAACCCAGTATTATTTACAGTTCTCATCTAATACCTGCTTTGACTGCTCAGTACTTCATTAAGCTAAATCAGATTCCTGCTGAAGGAAACTGATACATTCATACAATGTCTGGGGCGTCCAGGAGAAATCTGGAACCTAACTTTGTTTTTCAATCTGGATCAAGATCTGATCTACTTCTCTCACAATAACATATTCATGTTACTTTGTATTGTATGTCTGATTATTTAAATCTGTTCTAATCAGATCTGGTGGTTAAAATACACTTATTGATCAGATACAGGCTTTTAAACAGTCAGCTCAGGTGCCTCAGACTTTTGCACAGTAGTATAATTGCTTAAAGTAGATGTTAAAATCACTCACACTTCTCCTTCAGGTGCATAAGTAGATCCAGTCACTGTGAACTCGTTGAAAACACACCTCTCACTCGCAACAAGATCCACAACAAACATCTACACACGCATGCATACACACACATGGGTAAAGTTAGTCTGATTCATTAGAGTCACACAGATATTTTCACAGATTATATATACAGTGTATATATCAGTAGTTTATTATCTGTAAAGAGAGCCAATCACAGGCTATCCTTGGCTGGCAGCATGCAGCTCTTGGTCAAAAAATAAATCACTATATGAAGTACTATTTGGACAGGACTGGTTGACACTATTTTACCACAGGACGTCTGGAAGAGTATGACCAATTGGGAGCAATGAGCCAAAATAAGAAATCCCAGAAATTCATCTGGACGTATTGAGTAACTGCAGTGTGTTATTAGACTTTAGAGAGTTTACAGCCTACAGTCAACATCACTGCATGACAATCATTACCCTCCTGTTATTGCAAACAGGTTGTTGAAGGTGGGAATGAGAAAAGCCCCTTTGTATATATTTATTGTATACTGTGGTACAGTGTATTGTAGGCCGTATACTGTAGTACAGTGTATTGTAGGTCATATGCTGTAGTACAATGTATTGTAGGCCGTATACTGTAGTACAGTGCTTTGTAGGTCATATACTGTAGTACAGTGTATTGTAGGTCATATACTGTAGTACAGTGTATTGTAGGCCGTATACTGTAGTACAGTGCTTTGTAGGTCATATACTGTAGTACAGTGTATTGTAGGTCATATACTGTAGTACAATGTATTGTAGGCCGTATACTGTAGTACAGTGCTTTGTAGGCCGTATACTGTAGTACAGTGTATTGTAGGTCATATACTGTAGTACAGTGTATTGTAGGCCGTATACTGTAGTACAGTGCTTTGTAGGTCATATACTGTAGTATAGTGTATTGTAGGTCATATACTGTAGTACAGTGTATTGTAGGCCGTATACTGTAGTACAGTGCTTTGTAGGTCATATACTGTAGTACAGTGTATTGTAGGCCGTATACTGTAGTACAGTGTATTGTAGGCCGTATACTGTAGTACAGTGCTTTGTAGGTCATATACTGTAGTACAGTGTATTGTAGGCCGTATACTGTAGTACAGTGCTTTGTAGGTCATATACTGTAGTACAGTGTATTGTAGGTCATATACTGTAGTACAGTGTATTGTAGGCTGTATACTGTAGTAACAGGTAAATCTGTTTTGAGGTGAGTAACAAAGTAACATGATTTTGCAAGAGGAGTCAGAGGTTTTCTGAGTGCTGCTTGAAGACGAGGTTTTGTGTTTAATGTTTTGAGAAAATCGAGCTAGGTTTCAGAAATTGTGTTTTATCAATAAAGATGGTGACCATGTGTACACAGCATAAACCTATCCAACCAGTACTTCAGTAGAAACTGCCAACAGGTTTAAGAGTTGAAGAGGTTAATAGAAGAGGCAGTGAGTGTCAGTGAGGCGTCTCCGTCTCACCCTGCAGACAGACATCTGGTTGGTGGTCAGTGTTCCCGTCTTGTCGGAGCAGATAACGGAGGTGCAGCCCAGCGTCTCCACAGAGGGCAGAGAGCGGACGATAGCGTTTTTCCTCGCCATGCGCCGCGTACCCAAAGCCAGACAAGTGGTAATGACAGCAGGAAGACCTAAAGAGAGAGAGAGAGAGAGAGAGAGAGAGAGAGAGAGAGAGAAAGAAAGAAAGAGTTGATTTGGGTTATCTGCTGTAACATATACATTTTCTTATGATTATCTACTTAATATCTGCTGCTCCAGACTCAGCTCCACCACACTAGTTTGTTTTCAGTCTGCTTGTGAACGTTACGCCAACGTGTCCACTAGAGGGCAGAATGGACCCAAACTAAAAGAAAGAAACCGCAAAGCAGCAGTACCCCTAAGAAGACCCTCACGTTCTACTGAAGAGGGGAAAGATATAAAGGTTTATTGCACGAGAAGAAGCTTGAGGTGTCATACCCTCTGGGATGGCGGCTACAGCCAGAGCCACAGCGATCTTAAAGTAGTACACAGCTCCTCTCAGCCAACTGCCTCCGTGCACAGGATCACTGAAGTGGCCAATGTTAATGCCCCACACTGCCACACAGATCACTGTGATCACCTACAGACAGAAATAAACAGAGAGAAACTCAACAATAACACAGATTTACTTTATATTTATATACATACACACACACAGGGTGAGTCAAAAGCCTCAGAACACCCTTTACATAAAAATTACATTTCTGAATACCCCAGCAAGTAACGGGTGTGGGGGCTAGGTAGCATCAAAGAAGACCAGAATTGTCTCAGGAATCCATTGCCACAATCAGATCTATAAAATTTCTTGTGGTTCGTTATAACGTTATAAACATAGAGAGTTGCAACAACAACCACACTGAACAACATGTTTAAAGAGCTGTCCTTGGTGCTGAACACAGAGCTTAAGGCTCTCAAGATAGGATCCCTCACCCATTACTTGCTGGAGTATTCAGATATGTCATTTTCCCTTTGGTGTCCTGACCCTGTATATAGTTATACAGTTTGCATAATGATATAATTATATAAATTATATATATATATATATATATATATATATATATATATATATATATATATATATATATATATATATATAAATTCTATCACTACATTCAGCTAATCCGGAATATGCATGGTGCATGAATGATGCTAAGCTAAGTAAACCCCTTCTATTGCACAACATGGTCAAACTATCCCATGTTCATTTCCTATGTTACTGTATGTACTGCTTAAAATCAGTTTATTTCATTATTTAATGTTCCAAGTGTTCATTAAAAATATTGTTGGGTGACCTTAAAACATTATTAAAATGTTTAATTATTATTAATTATTACTTCTTCTTCTTCTTCTTATTATTATTATTATTAGTGTTGCACCGATACAGATATGGTATCGGTATCGACGCCGATACTGGCACTTACATACAGTATCGGTATCGGCAATAGAGAGCGTCGATACCATAAAGGTTATTGATTAAATGGCTGCACGTGTTTCTGCATTGTGTCAATTTTATTTTTTCAGCTCTGAAACTTTTTAATGTGCAGTTACTCCACCAGTAAATGGTTCTTTCAAGATTATTATATCTTATTCAGTATAAGACATAAAAAATACAACATATAAAAAGAGGAACACTATAAATATCAGGATTTATAGCCATATATTGAGCATTAAAGTCAGAGTTGGTTTCGGTATCGGTACTCTGTATTGGCAGATACCTGAAAAGCTGGTATCGGTATTGTTATCAGTAGGGAAAAAGTAGTACCGGTGCATCCCTAATTATTATTATTATTATTATTTACTTCATGAACAAAAATTGTGTTTGTACTTGTGTTCCTGACTGCAAATGTTTCCAGAAACAGTTCCTTTCAAACTCCATAGTGAACACATAAGGGTTAATTCTTACCCATGTTATGTGTTAGAAAGCAGTGAAACAAAAAATATTTTTATCAATAAGTGAAAATAATAAAGCTGAAATCAGGATTTGTAATAATCAGAAACAAGTAAAATATGGAATCCATGCAAGCTTGAATAATAAATTAAATTATTGCAAAGATTCAGAAAATTAGAGAGTGTGTACGTGGATGGTGTACATAAAACCATAAAGAAACTGGAGCTTGAGTTTCAGTTTGTATATGTACAAAGCTGGATATGAAGAAAGATGCTGAGAAAGAGGAAGATGGCTTTACACAGTCAGTGAGAGAGTGATGAAAGGTAAAAGCAGAAGTAGAGAAGAAACACCAGAACGAAGTGAGGACCATACCTTTGAGAGCTGCTCACCAAACTGGTCCAGTTTCTGCTGTAAGGGAGTTCTCTCTGGGTCCGTCGCCGCCATCTCATCCCTGATTTTACCGATTTCAGTCTGTACACCGGTGGCTACTACAACACCGATAGCTCTCCCCGCAGCGATGTTCGTGCCCTACACACACAACACACACACACACACACACACACACACACACAAAGAAAAGTTATTGTTCTGAAATATTAACAAGCCTGTAACGCTGCTCAGGCCAGCCCTCCTGTTTTCCACAGCACCAGTCAAAAGTTTGGAGACACCCAGCTGAATATATATATATGTCTATACTATAGAGGTTTAGATCCGAATGTGTTGAGAGACGAGTGTAAACAGTGAAGTTGGAGCCCATGTACACAAATATCACTAAAACAAACATTTGAGTGTATTTAAATGTAGAAATGAGAATGTATATTTTTATAAGAGCTATAAAACCACCAAACCTGTTTATCAGAACAAGATCTCAGCATCTACTCTATCTTCTTCAGTCCTGTTAGAGAAGCAGCTCATGTGGCTCCTCATGAAGCTGCTGGTCAGAATGTTCAAAGTATGTAAACCTGCTTCAGAGCAAATGAGCTCATTTCTAAAAGACCCTCTAAACATTCTTTATACACAACCAGATGTTTAATTCTGCTCCAGGAATAATTCCATACCGACTATTCTATAGTTCTGATCTCTTTACAGTTATTCACTAATATTATTACTATTAATATAGTACAAATAAGAAGAACCTGGAGAAGAAACTTTTGACTGATAGTTTATAAACAATCAGGGACCATAGTTTTGTTGTAAAAGCGTCCCTCTAACTCCGCATGTACGACCATTTCTAAAGGTTCGCATTGCCAGCTCTGGGCTGCTAGTCTCAGTGTTGGTGGTCGGAATCCATTCTCACTACTCTCTCTGCTGTTGTCCTTTTATGACCTGATAGATCCATTAGACCGCAGCTGGAGGTAATGGAGGCTTTGTAGACTGTGTGTGTGTGTCTGGGTGCTTGTGTGAGTGTTTACATGTGGTCTTTGAGGCTACTGCACCCTGGTCATTATCCATATGAGAGCTCAAAGTGCTCGTGACGTAATTCCTCAATCCATGTGGGAGCAAACAATACGTCTGATGTTTTATTCAGCACGCAGGTTGGCTGGACACACACACATACACACACGGGCCCAAGCACATAAACCTGTGTCTCACACACACACACACACACACACACACACACTAACAAAGGATCTCAGTCACATCATAAAATCTCACCACTGGTTTATTAATAGACTCTGATTCAACAGAGCAGGTCCACGAATGCACACACTTACAGAAAACAGCATGTTCTTCTTGTCCTGGTTGACCGCCCGCGGGTCCGGTACGGGGTCCGTATGCTTGAGCACGGAGACGGACTCCCCCGTCAAAATGGACTGGTCCACTCTCAGAGTGGTGGAACGAATGGAGGTCAGACGGATGTCTGCCGGAACCTTATCACCCACTGAAGAAGAAATAAAAACAGGTGCCAGGAGATCAGAAAGGAGGCTATAACATACCTGCAGGTAACATGATTAACACGAAAACATGAAACTATTACAAAAGAACTGTACACAAAAAAACAGAGCTTGGGGCCGTAAATCTTATTTACCAAACATTAAGGCACTGTGACTCTGGCCTTGTTAAAATTTGCCCCCAGGGTATTTACAACATGAGGGTCCACATTAGCCAGAGCACCAACAAATGGAACTGTAATACAATACAGTACCACACATTATATCATTAGTATATATAAGTCAGTATTATTATATTATCAGTATACAGAAGTCAGTATTATTACATCATCAGTACATAGAAGTTAGTATTACTACATCATCAGTATATAAAAGTCAGTATTATTATATCATCAGTATATATAAGTCAGTATTATTATATTATCAGTATATATAAGAAAGTATTATTATATTAGTATAAATAAGTCAGTATTATATAATCAGTACATATAAGTCAGTATTATTATATCATCAGTATATATAAGTCAGTATTATTATATTATCTGTATATATAAGAAAGTAATATTATAATATTAGTATATAAGTCAGTATTATTATATTATCAGTATATAGAAGTCAGTATTATTACATCATCAGTATACAGAAGTCGGTATTATTACATCATCAGTGTATAGAAGTTAGTATTATTATATATCAGTATATATGTCAGTATTATTATATTATCTGTATATATTAGAAAGTATTATTATATTAGTATATAAGTCAGTATTATTATACAATCAGTACATACAAGTCAGTATTACATATTATCAGTACATATGGGTCAGTATTATTATATAATCAGTATATATAAGTCAGTATTGTTATACCATCAGTACATATAAGTCAGTATTATTATATTATCAGTATATAGAAGTCAGTATTATTATATCAGTTTAAAGAAGTCAGTATTGTTACAACATCAGTACATATAAGTCAGTATTATGTTATCAGTACATACAAGTCCGTTTTATTATACTTGTATTTAGAAGTCAGTATTATTATATTATCAATATAAAGAAGTCAGTAATATTATATCATCAGTATATAGACATCAGTATATAGAAGTCAGTATTATTATATTATCAATATAAAGAAGTCAGTATTATTATATTATCAGTATATAGAAGTCAGTATTATTATATTATCAATATAAAGAAATCAGTATTATTATATCATCAGTATATAGACATCAGTATGATTATATTATCAGTTTATAGAAGTCAGCACTATTATATTATCTGTATCGCTAAGTCAGTATTATTATATTATCAGTACATAAGTCAGTTTTATCAGTACATATAAGTCAGTATTATTATATCAGTATATATAAGTCAGTATTATAATATTATCAGTACATATAAGTCAGTATTATTATATCAGTATATAAAAGTCAGTATTATTATATAATCAGTTTATATAAGTCAGTATTATTATAACATCAGTTTATAGAAGTCAGTATTATTATATCAGTATATAAAAGTCAGTATTATTATATCAGTACATATAAGTCAGTATTATTCTATCATCAGTTTATTGAAGTCAGTATGATTATATTATCAGTATACAGAAGTCAGTACTATTACATCATCAATTTATGAAAGTCAGTATTATATAATCAGTTTATGGAGGGAGCCTGGAATGACTGCATGGAATAAATGTAAGTACACACCAAACTACACCACTGCTGTTCTTCTATTTACAAACAGAGTACGCACAGAATGTTTATCATACAGCTCCAACAGTCTGTTGATGTGGGAAAGTTCTCTCAACACCAGCCTTACTAACAACTCAGTGTCTGCTCTCAAACCAACCAATGATTTAAAACCATCACAAACAGACAAACTGACCTGTTGTTGAGTTGCTACCGTACAAATCACTCACAGTCACTTTGTTTCAGGTTTAAAAGGTTCACCATGTACTTGTTTAAGGAAACTGTTTAAGGGTCCAGCATATTATCATATACTGAGAAGCAGGTCCTTTTAAATTCCCAGCAACTCTGCACAGCCTGACCTTCAAGGTTACCCATAATTATAACAAACGTAAACACTGTTGTAGAGGAACAACATTCGGTGATATAACTTACGTAACACCACTCGGTCAAGCACAAAGTAAACTGAAGCCTGAGGGGGCATCTAGCACAAGCACAATCACAGCCCGAGCCCTGATAGGGGAGGTGAGGGCTACCAGGTGAATGATTTCTTCATGTAAATTACATTCGCTTTTTAGTGCCTATTCCTTGAAATGGTTTTCATACATCTACATGTTAACGACATGCATCCTGCTTTCATCTTTTCAACTGCTGACTTGTAACCGCGACTCACAGAACAAAAACTATTTTTGTCCTCAAAGAAAATGTTCCAGACGTTTGAGGTCAGCAGTTGAAAACCTTTGGGGCAACCATATTTAGTCCAATAGTACTGAAGCATTCCAGCAACAGCCCTTCAATAGCAGGGCCTGCTATTCACTTCTGAAGCATACACACTATATTGCCAAAACTATAGCTTCAAGAGTTGAAGCTATAACAGCTTCAGCTCTTCTGGGAAGGCTCTCCACATGGTTTAGGAGTGTGTTTATGGGAATGTTTGACCAACAGTTCCTCCAGAGGAACATTGGTGAGGTCAGACAGTGATGTTGGAGGAGAAGGTCTGGCTCGCAGTCTCCGCTCTAATTCATCCCAAAGGTGTTCTATCAGGTTGAGGTCAGGACTCTGTGCAGGCCAGTCAAGTTCTTCCACAACAAACTCGCTCCTCCATGTCTTTATGGAGATGCTTTGTGCACTGGTGAGCAGTCATGTAGGAACAGGAAGGGGGCCGTCCCCCAACTGTCCCCACAAAGTTTGGGGCATGAAATTGTCCAGTATCTCTTGGTCTGCTGAACATTAAGAGTTACTTCTACTGGAACTAAGGGGCCGAGCCCACCTCCTGAAAAACAACCCCACAACATAACCCCCCCTCAACCAAACTTTACACTCGGCACAATGCAGTCAGACAAGTACCGTTCTCCTGGCAACCACCAAATCCAGACTTGTCCATCGGATTGCCAGACGGAGAAGCGTGATTGGTCACTCCAAAGATCACGTCGCCACTACCCTAGAGTCCAGTGGTGGCGTGCTTTACACCACTGCATCTGACGCTTTGCATTGTTCTTGATGATGTAAGGATTGGATGCAACTGCTCGGCCATGGAGACCCATTCCATGAAGCTCTCTATGCTCTGTTCTTGAGCTGATCTGAAGACTACATGAGGTTTGGAGGTCTGTAGTGATTGACTCTGTAGAAAGTTGGTGACCTCTGTGCACTATGCTCCTCAGCATCCGCTGACCCGCTCTGTCATTGTACGTGTTCTACCACTTGGTGTCTGACTTGCTGTTGTTATCAATCCCTTCCACTTTGTTCTAACACCACTGACAGTCCACTGTGGAATATTTAGTAGTGAGGAAACTTCACCACTGGACTTGTTGCACAGGTGGCGTCCTATCACTGTATCACACTGGAGTTCACTGAGCTCCTGAGAGAGACCCACTCTTTACTAATGTGTGTAGAAGCAGTCTGCATGACTAGGTGCTGGTTTTATACACCTGTTGCCATGGAAGTGATTGGAACTCCTGAATTTAATTATTTGGATGGGTGAGTGAATATCTTTGGACTGTCTATGGACTGACAGTGTTTTAGAATCGAACACACGTCATAGTGATTCTAGACGTCACTGATTGCAGAAGGCAAGCTGGCTGTATTAGGGCACCAGACCATATTTTCGTTCCTGACCTTGGGGATTCCTAGAATAGATCTTAGTTGTATGCCAAGAGAATTACAAGACAAGGCCTTAACGTTTCTGACCTAGATTGGTAATATAACTGCCACAAAAAATTCTGCTTCCAGTTTGACCTTTGCTCCACTTTTTCTGTTCTTTTTTAATAATATTTAAAAAAAAATATACGACTAGACAGAAATCCACGCTGGCCAGATCAGTCAGTCGAGCTGTGGGAACGCTCGACCACTTCCTTGAGAAAAAGCATTTTTTTTCCAGCAGCGTATCTGTGGGTTCTTTGAGACGGACAGTTGTGATTATAGTAATCCTAAGCAGGGAGCTCTGATAGGCTTTTACAAACAAACAAAAGGCCAAATCACGTCACAGCTGTAATGCCTTCCAGCTGTGTCTGACGTATCAGATGCGAGGCCTCATTTGTTCCTGCGGATGTTTTTATAGTCCCATGTGCATCTACGATTAATGTTCACCTGTGAACGTATAACCGGGCGACAGGGCGATGTAATCAGATATCGGCGATGACCGACTTGTGACCTGATGCCAATATTTGACACGCAATATAGAATCAGTATTATTACATCAACAATTTATGAAAGTCAGTATTGTTATATTATCAGTATATAGAAGTCAGTATTATAACATCCTCAATTTATGAAAGTCAGTATTGTTAAATAATCAGTTTATAGAAGTCTGTATTTTTGGCTGATATATAAGTCAGTATTACATCATCAATTTATGAAAGTCAGTATTATTACATCATCAATTTATGAAAGTCAGTATTATTACATCATCAATTTATGGAAGTCAGAATTCTTATATCATCGGTATATAGAAGTCTGTATTATAACATCATCAATTTATGAAAGTCAGTATTATTACATCATCAATTTATGAAAGTCAGTATTATAACATCAACAATTTATGAAAGTCAGTATTGTTAAATAATCAGTTTATAGAAGTCTGTATTTTTGGCTGATATATAAGTCAGTATTACATCATCAATTTATGGAAGTCAGTATTATTACATCATCAATTTATGGAAGTCAGTATTCTTATATCATCAATTTATAAAAGTCAGTATTATAACATCATCAATTTATGCAAAATAATTATTATTACATCATCAAGTCAGTATTGTTATATTATCAGTATATAGAAGTCAGTATTATGACATCCTCAATTTATGAAAGTCAGTATTGTTATATTATCAGTATATAGAAGTCAGTATTATGACATCCTCAATTTATGAAAGTCAGTATTGTTAAATAATCAGTTTATAGAAGTCTGTATTTTTGGCTGATATATAAGTCAGTATTACATCATCAATTTATGAAAGTCAGTATTATTACATCATCAATTTATGAAAGTCAGTATTATAACATCATCAATTTATGGAAGTCAGTATTGTTATATCATCAGTATATAGAAGTCAGTATTATTACAGCATCTATTTATGAAAATCAGTATTATAACATCATCAATTTATGAAAGTCAGTACTATTACATCATTAGTTGATCAAAAGACAGCATTGTTATATAATTAGTTTATGCAGGTCCATGTTATTGGTTCATTGATATGTATTAGTCAGTATTATTACATCATCAGTTCATGGAAGGAGCTCATTAAAAAGAGATGCCGATATTTAACAGTTCAGAATTTTATGAAATGTCCTGAAATCTAAAGGACTGATAGGCTGCAGAAAGTGGAGACGTGGTGACCCCCAACTACGGTGGCCAGCTGTGTCACATCACAACAACATTTACAAACACACACTTCTAAACACACGTCTCCACAGGAGAGAGGGGGTCTTCCTCCGAACGTAGCCTTTCTAAAAAGTATGTCTTCCTTAATGCAGTGTTTTTAAATTTTCATTTCCACCTGCTGGAGGTGGTGAGGGGGGTTGGGGTTTAGGAGACTCCCCCCTCTGCTGAAACACTCCTATACACTCCTATACAAAGCGCTCCATTCTGACTGAGTGTGAGCTGCACTGTGAGCATCTTGAGTCACTCTGTTCGCACTAGTGAACGCTGAGCTTACTGAAGGGGGGGTGGGGTTTGCTACAGTTGGTCCTCTGGCTATCCTTATTATACATTATTAAATATTTATAATACATTATTATACATATTTAATAATAATAATAATAATATTAGAAATGGTAAATATTACATATTATTCAGTATTATTTAATGTGTTTTTAGTAAATCAGAATCAGATAAATGGAAAATTGGATGAATACATATAAAAGGAGTAACAATGAACAAGTACTAATTTATACATTTATATAAATAAGTTTATATTAAGTACCGAAATATTCCTGAGGGCAATATCACCGATTATCCATATTTTTTAATAAGGGAATATTCTCTTCTCAGATTCTCAGTATGGCCCAGACCTAGTCTCTAACTCTGGACTGAAAAACGTGTGTTCTAAAGCGAATGCAGCACAGCAGCTCTACTGGATGTGTATTATTTTGCTTACCTGCCACCTCCACTATGTCTCCAGGCACGATATCTCTTGCTCTGACTCTCTGTACACTCTTCCGGTCCTGTCTGTACACCTTCCCCATCTCTGGCTCGTATTCCTTCAGTGCCTCAATGGCATTTTCTGCGTTCCGCTCCTAGACACACATATATTAGGACATGTGTCACACATCCATCCATCCATCCATCCATCCATCCATCCATCCATCCATCCATCCATCCATCCATCCATCCATCCATCCATCCATCCATCCATCCATCCATCCATCCATCCATCCATCCATCCATCCATCCATCCATCCATCCATCCATCCATCCATCCATCCATCCATCCATCCATCCATCCATCCATCCATCCATCCAAACCAATTACTAGTATCTACCCACATTGTCTGTTTTCTCAGCTCCACTGACCATACAGGAACACTTTGGTGTTCAAAAATAACATTTCCTGTTCTTCAAAGATTAGGACCCCCACAGGACCACCACAGAGCAGGTACTATCATTCTCAGCACTGCAGTGACCCTGACAGAGTGGTGGTGTGTTAGTGTGTGTTGCGCTGGTGTGAGTGGATCAGAGACCGCAATGCTGCTACTGGAGTGTTTAAACACCTCAGTGTCACTGCTGGACTGAGAATCGTCCACCAACCAAAACTATCCAGACAGCAGTGTCCTGTGGGCGGCGTCCTGTGTCCACTGATGAAGGACTAGAGGACACAAACTGTGCAGCAGCAGATGAGCTACTGTCTCTGACTTTACATCTACAAGGTGGACCAGCAAGTAGTAGGAGTGTCTAATAGAGTGGACAGTGAGTGGACACAGTGTTTAAACACTCCAGCAGCAGCACTGCAGTGTCTGATCTACTCATACCAGCACAACCACCACATCTGTGTCACTGCAGCGCTGAGAATCATCCACCTCCCTAATAGTATCTGCTCTGTGGTGGTCCTGTGGGGGTCCTGATCATTAAAGAACAGAGTAATAAAGTATACAGAGAATCAGATGAACTACAGTCTGTAAGTGGAGCTCCTGTATGGTCAGTGGAGCTGATACAGTGGACAGTGTGTGTAGATGGAGGTGTAAGGAGGTGGTTTTAATGTTATGGCTGATCGGATATATCAGATAAATACTTGCTGTATAAAGAAAAACAGGAGAGGAGAGGGCAAAATGTTCTTCACTTTCAACTTAAGTCAATGTTAAAAGGGCTTTTTCAAAGCAATTTTGGAGCATTTCTATTGGTCCATTTTCACACAACGTAAAGCACAGCTGTAAAGGTCTAATAATGTTGAAAGTAGGGCTGGGCGATATGGGATAAAATCTTATCACGATACCTTTTTTATATCAGTCAATAAATATATATATATATATATATATATATATATATATATATATATATATATATATATATATATATATATATATATATATATTAGTATGAACTGTGTTAATCAGGCTGTTGCTGGCCCTTTAAGTTCGGGCTGAGGAAAGGACTCATAGCGGTGGGTCGACTCTCTGTCTGCTCTAATGGGGAGTTGATTTAGTGATTCTGTTTTCAGTAGAAAATAAAGTTTACCTTAATGGGATTTTTGGTCATAAAGTCAACTTTGTCTCAGCGTTCTCACTCGAACTCCTTCAACATACATATTTATCTTTATAGATTAAGAAATTACGTTGATTAGCATAACGTACGTCGATGCGTCGCTACGGTGGCCGCGTCTACTGAAAGCATGGATTTATCCGGAGCACAAGCTGCAGCTACAAACAATCACTCAAGTACATCTAAAGTTGTGGGAGTGTTTCACACAGAAACACAACAGTGTGGTGCTCTGTCAGCTCTGCACAGTGGAGATGATCACAACAGTACAACTGCTATACACGAGACCTTGAAGATCAAACATCCCGTAGAGCTTCATCTACACAGCAGCAGGACAGCACCTGTTTACCTGTTTATCTGATCTTATAGATTATTTATAGATTATTAACACGTGTATCATGTTTCTTTCAGTAGTAGTTTAATGTTTTCTGTTATTTTCTCTTTTTTTATTTTCTCTGCTTTTTTTTTCGCCTGCAGTAACCAGATTACTAGTGCGTGGGTTAAGCTGCCGCTACGTCTACACTCTGTACTGTGAGCTTCAACCAAACATCAAATGGCTGGAACTCTAGTTCAGCCACCTGATTGGTTTGGAGAGGCGCTATTCTCATTCTCATTGGCTATTCATGTCTCTCAAAACATGGACGGAACTTATTTCTATCAACTACTTCTTATAGTTCTATCGAGGAAACGTGATTTTGCGATAATTATCGTTATCGTTATAGTTGAAAGGCAAGAAAACACACACACACATACACATATGGACACATACATCCATACATACAGGGCTTAGACAATGAAACAGCGTCAGTTGGTCTTGGGAATGACATATACAAGTCCTGCTCAGTGGTCAGAGGGATTTTAAGCCATTCTTCTTGCAGGATAGTGTTCAGGTCACTACGTGATGCAGGTGGAGGAAAACGTTTCCTGACTCGCTCCTCCAAAACACCCCAAAGTGGCTCAATAATATTTAGATCTGGTGACTGTGCAGGAGATGGGAGATGTTCAACTTCACTTTCATGTTCATCAAACCATCTTTCTCCAGTCTTGCTGTGTGTGTTGGTGCATTATCATCCTGATACACGGCACCGCCTTCAGGATACAATGTTTGAACCATTGGATGCACATGGTCCTCCAGAATGGTTCGGTAGTCCTTGGCAGTGGCGCGCCCATCTAGCTCAAGTATTGGGAAAAGGGAATGCCATGATATGGCAGCCCAAACCATCACTGATACACCCCCATGCTTCACTCTGAGCAAGCAACAGTCTGGGTGGTACTCTTCTTTGGGGCTTCTCCACACCGTAACTCTCCCGGATGTGGGGAAGACAGTAAAGGTGGATCATCAGAGAACAATACATGTTTCACATTGTCCACAGCCCAGGATTTGATCTCCTTGCACCATTGAAACCAACGTTTGGCATTGGCACGAGTCACCAAAGGTTTGGCTATAGCAGCCCGGATTTGGGCAGCCATGGTTTTATGTTTTTTGGATACAATCCGGGTTAGAACCCAACATCCCTTTCAGACAGCTTCCTCTTGCGTCCACAGTTAATCCTGTTGGATGTGGTTGGTCCTTCTTGGTGGTCTGCTGATGTTACCCTGGATACTGTGGCTCTTGATACATCACAAAGACTTGCTGTCTTGGTCTCAGATGCGCCAGCAAGACGTGCACCAACAATTTGTCCTCTTTTGAGCTCTTACCTGCTAACTGGACTTCACACTCTGCTCTTACTGGTGCAATGTGCAATTAATGAAGATCCAATTCAGCCATGAAACCTCCCACACTAAAATGACAGGTGTTTCAGTTTCATTGTCCAACCCCTGTATATGTATAAATACATATACATATACATATATATATATACACTTACCTGCCACACCCCAACAATGGCATTGGCAATAAGGATAAGGAGAATGACAAAAGGCTCGACGAAGGCTGTGATGGTGCCCTCACCCTCCTCAAACCAGGCCAGGGTCTGAGACACACACACATAATATTATCAAACATAAGCTTCATTAGAACAACTCAGAACTCTGCAGCAGCAGTGGTTCCACAGGATGATTACATGATGGTTTGAAAGGTCTGCATTAGATGTGTGATAGTGATTGAATGTTGGTTGAGTGGAAATCACTGTAGGCTTTCAGCACTTCTGGGGTGTGGTTTAGGTGGGGGGTGGGGTGGGGTGGGGTGGGGGGCTGCCTCTCATTAGTGCTTACAAAGGAAATACAGGCTGCAAGGAGGAGAATCCGCACAAGCAGGTCCTCGAACTGCTCCAGCACCAGTTCCCATAGAGACTTCCCTGCAAATACAAACAGAGAGAACGCTACAGCGAGGCCAGCTGAGTAGCAGGATTGTCAACAAACCCCTCTCTCTCTCTCTCTTTACTCTCTCTCTCTCATTCTCTCTCTCTCTCTTTACTCTCTCTCTCTCTTTACTCTCTCTCTCTCATTCTCTCTCTCTCTCTCTTTACTCTCTCTCTCTCATTCTCTCTCTCTCTCTCTCTTTACTCTCTCTCTTATTCTCTCTCTCTCTTTACTCTCTCTCTCTCTTTACTCTCTCTCTCTCATTCTCTCTCTCTCTCTCTTTACTCTCTCTCTCTCATTCTCTCTCTCTCTCTCTCTTTACTCTCTCTCTCTCATTCTCTTTCTCTCTCTCTTTACTCTCTCTCTCTCATTCTCTCTCTCTCTCTCTCTTTACTCTCTCTCTTATTCTCTCTCTCTTTCCTCTCTCTCTCTTTACTCTCTCTCTCTCATTCTCTCTCTCTCTCTCTTTACTCTCTCTCTCTCATTCTCTCTCTCTCTCTCTCTTTACTCTCTCTCTTATTCTCTCTCTCTCTTTACTCTCTCTCTCTCTTATTCTCTCTCTCTCTCTCTCTTTACTCTCTCTCTCTCTCTCTTTACTCTCTCTCTCTCTTATTCTCTCTCTCTCTCTCTCTTTACTCTCTCTCTCTCTCTCTCTCTTATTTTCTCTCTTTCTCTTACTCTTTACTCTCTCTCTCTTTACTCTCTCTCTTTCTCTTTACTCTCTCTCTCTATCTCTTTCTCTCTTTACTCTCTCTCTCTACTCTCTCTCTCTTTACTCTCTCTCTCTCATTACTCTCTTTCTCTCTCTCTCTCTCTCTTTACTCTCTCTCTCTCTTTACTCTCTCTCTCTTTACTCTCTCTCTCTTTACTCTCTCTCTCTCTCTCTCTCTCTCTCTCTCTCTCTCTTATTCTCTCTCTCTTTACTCTCTCTCTCTTATTCTCTCTCTCTCTCTTTACTCTCTCTCTCTCTCTTTCTCTCTTATTCTCTCTCTCTTTACTCTCTCTCTCTCTCTCTTTACTCTCTCTCTCTCTCTCTCTCTCTCTCTCTCTCTCTCTCTCTTTCTCTATTAATCTAAACTACAGAGCAAGCCCTGATCCAAACAGCCTCTTTAAAAACATGTCCAAATCCCATTCATTCAGACTCATCCAGGCTGCACAGCAACCACCCGCACCCTCACCAGCCCCCCCAAAACTCTCTCAGGAGACCTAATAATAACCTTAATTAGCCAGACAAGTAGCATCTCTCATACAACAAAGGAAAACCAGGGAGGCAGACAGAATGATGAAAGCACTGCTAATCATTGCACAGAGCCGGAGCAGAGGGCTGGCTTGCTTACCTTCCTCCGCTGGTAATTCTGGATGACGAATTGCGATAAAAAACAAAAAGAAGATAAAACAGAAAAACAGGAGTTAAAACAAACTTATCTTAATAACATTAATTACTTCATTTATTACACTTTGCATACTTCTGATATAAGATGCCACTTGATCAAGTAATAGTTGTTATAACTAGGATTGGGCAATATGATGAGCACTAATATTCCTACATACTAGGGCTGCAGCTATCGGTTATTTTAGTAATCGAGTATTCTATCGATTATTTCATCAATTAATCGAGTAATCGGATAAAATATATAATTTTTTTTTAAATTAAAGAGCAATAATAAATATAAGATAAAATAATACAGGGTTCTTAACATTTGATTAAATTGCATATAGTACAGTTTTAAAGAAAATATTTGAATAATTACTATTATTAAAATTTATTACTAAATCTATTACTACTGTGTGTCTCTCCGCTCTGTGGACTGGACGTGTAGACTGAACTGCTTTCTGCTCAGATGCTGAAACACTGGTGTGGTGCTTAGCTGAGGGTTACCTTAAAACTCAGACTCACTATCAGTTTGCTGGGAAAGCTCAGTTGCCCTTATTTGAATTCTTCGTTCCACCTTAACTGATATAGAAGTTACATTCCGGCGCCTCTAACTGCTGCATCATTTAAGGTGGAAAGGCGGAATTCACATAAGAAGCTAACTTCAGCCTCGTCTTTCTTCAGGTTGGCACTCAGTAATGATTAGTTCGGTTTACAGTAGACTGTGGACACTGTGTATGATTTTCTCTGACCCGTCTCTTCTGTTCGTCTCTCCTTATTTTCTCTCTTTCTCTATTTTACAATCCGTGCCATCAAATCACATCTTCTTTGCGTCACCTGGCAACACCGTAAGCGCGCACTGTGCGAAACAGTGCGCTGTATATGGTTGTATGGACTAAACGAATCTTCGAGGCAAAGAATTTGCTTTAATGATTTTTTGTAATCGAGTTACTTGAGTTCCTTGAGGAATCGTTTCAGCCCTACTACATACACAACAAACTTCAAAAGTTGTGTCATTTGAAAGAGCGTGTATATTTTATTCATTTATTGCACTGTTCATGTACAATGTTAATGTAATTAACACTACATGAGCTGTATATATATATATATATATATATATATATATATATATATATATATATATATATATATATATATATATATATATATACTGCAAAGAATAGTGATATGTTGCAATATAAAGTCAGACCACTGTATGCACAGGTTGGCCATTGTTTACAATAGCATTGCGCCCTTGTGCTGCTTGTTAATGTTGGAGTGGAGCTGAAAATGGATTACAGCACTGCCATCTAGTGGTCAGAGGTTTAAACACAAGACATGTCTGGAATCTCAGCATGTAAACTGTTAATTAATAATCCATAGTGTGTTTTTGAGTCTCGATACAGTCTCACTAAATATCTGGTATATTATATTTATATATATGTGTGTGTGTGTATATATATATATATATATATATATATATATATATATATATATATATATATATATATATATATATATACACATATACACACACACATATATATATAGAACGGCCCGGACCGGGAATCCAACCCCGATCATCTTGCTGTGAAGAGACAGTGCTCGTGTTATCCTGTTATGATTTTTGTGTGTTTACTTTTTCATGGGTCTGTAATCTATGTTACTTTTACTTTTATTCACTGTGTGGTTGTCTCTTCTTAGTTCTAGAGTATTCACATACATATCTTGGCTATGCTGTGGACCATTATAAACTGTCTTGTTTTAGTGCAAAACTGTATGTACTATATAACTTAAATTACTACATTCAAAGTTTTTGATAGTATTTTTTTAATGGTGCTAATGCTTATTTCTAAAAAACAAGAAATACTGTGAGACAATATCTTTGTGAAAGAAATCATGTGTAAATGTATTGTGATATTTTCTGCCATATCGCCCACCCCTAGTCCCCTATAATAAGTGAATACAATACATAGAAATTAGGTCAATATTATCGTTCATGGCTATAACTATAATTATTTTCGGACATATATCATCGCTGTCCAAAGAAAAACATGTATACCCACAATTTCAATGTAGGTTAATGGAAAGGTATTGTGTTCAAAGCAGTTTTGGCGCATTTTTATTGGTCCATTCATCATTAAATGTTACAAACTATGTACAAAACTAAAAATATTTGGTTTGGATATTTGGACAGTGACCATACAACAACAGTGATAATGTTCTCTGTAGTTATAGTCATGTTAACTGTATGCATATGACATGCCGTACCGTTGGGTCCCCATCGCTCTCTGCTTTTCCTCAACTGCTCACTACTTAAGCCTGTGGACTCGTTCACCCCGAAATACCCCAGCACCTCCTCGACCGTCTTGGTATGGGCATTGTCCATCCCTGAGGGAAAAAGAAATCCTCACAGTCACAACGTACGTGCTATACGTTATCCATATGAGAACTGGGACATCTGACCAGCCCACTTTTATACACCCTATATTGGTTGCCAGTTAAATTCCACATGGAATACAAAATTCTTCTATTGACATATGAAGCTCTACCTGGCCTCGCTCCTCAGTACCTACGTGAACTTCTCTCCAACTAACGCAGTCGGATCCTAAACAACTACCCATCCCATGTGGTCTCATGCTGAACAACTGCCCACCCAGTGCAGTCTGATCTTAAAGAACTCCCCATCCTGTGCAATCTGATGCTTAACAACTCCCCATACCATGCAGTCTGATGCTGAACAACTGTCCATCCTTTGTGGTCTGATGTTGAACAACTCCCCATACCATGCAGTCTGATGCTGAACAACTGTCCATCCTATGTGGTCTGATGTTGAACAACTGCCCCTCCTGTGTGGCCTGATGTTGAACAACTGCCCCTCCTGTGTGGCCTGATGTTGAACAACTACCCATCCCCTGCAGTCTGATGCTAAACAACTGCCCATCCCGTGCAGTCTGATGCTAAACAACTGCCCACTCTGTGCAGTCTAATGCTGAACAGCTTTCCATCCCATGCAGTCTGATGCTGAACAACTCCCCATCCTGTGCAGTCTGATCTTAAAGAACTCCCCATCCCATGCAGTCTGATGCTGAACAACTCCCCATCCTGTGCAGTCTGATCTTAAAGAACTCCCCATCCTGTGCAGTCTGATGCTGAACAGCTTTCCATCACGTGCAGTCTGATCCTAAACAACTCCCCATCCTGTGCAGTCTGATCTAAAACAACTCCCCATCCTGTGCAGTCTGATCTTAAACAACTCCCCATCCTGTGCAGTCTGATCTAAAACAACTCCCCATCCTGTGCAGTCTGATCTTAAACAACTCCCCATCCTGTGCAATCTGATGCTGAACAACTGCCCATCCCTTCCAGTCTGATGCTGAACAACTGCCCATCCCATGAAGTCTGATGATGAACAACTGCCCGTCCTGTACAGTCTGATCCTAAACAACTCCCCATCCTGTGCAGTCTGATGCTGAACAACTGCCCATCCCGTGTGGTCTGATGCTGAACAACTGTCCATCCCGTGTAGTCTGATGCTGAACTGTCCATCACGTGTGGTCTGATGCTGAACTGTCCATCACGTGTGGTCTGATGCTGAACTGTCCATCACGTGTAGTCTGATGCTGAACAACTCCCAGCATATTTTTTGCCCTTGGCAAGTTGACTCAGCTTCCTCAACTAAAGTGTATATAACACAGACAGACGTCTTCTACAAGTAAAAGGTCGGACTGATGATCGGACTACAGAGGATCTTCCAGACAGTGACTGCAGAGTTCTCCTCTCGCCTCTCTGCTCCCTTACAGACTCCTCATGCACCTGTTACCTCCCACCCCTTGCACTCGTCTTCCAGCTCAAGCAGGGACCTGAAAAGCCTCCTTTAGATCTCCTCACAGCTGAAATGTCACCTCAGACGGTTTTCAGTTCCGAGAAAGCAGCGCAGAGGTGCGTACGAGCGTCTGATTATTTAGCATCGCGGCTCATAGGACACTAATATGCGGCTAGCTAGGTGGCTAGCTCGGCGAGCGTTGCATCAGACAGTCCCTGTAAACGTAAATAGAGGACTGAAGAGTAATTTTCGAGGTTATAGTAAAACTTAGACTCGATATTAGTCTGCTGGTGAACAGCTTAACCGCTTTCTTTCTGAAGTTAGCTTCTTATTCTAATTCTCCGTTCCACCTTATGTTCTCCGTTCCACCAGAATGTAACTGCTGCACCATTTAAGGTGGAACGGGGAATTAGAATAAGAAGCTAACTTCTTCGTGTCTTTGGTCACATTTACGTTTAATAACTGGTCCCTTGCGGTCAAGCCTGACCAGCAAGACCACTGTTTTCCCCCTGTGCTGCGGTTTGTGGAGGATATAAACACAGTTAGCTTCTCCTCTGCCACTAACGGTTCTATACGCTGACCGCTACGGCTAGCAGCTCGCTAACAGCAGCCTACTCACCAGTTCTGTTATTATCCCGTCTCCAGTAAACCGGGTCCTGCTACACCAGCGTCCGCACAAACCAGCGATGAGCCTGAGACGACCGAAACGAGCGAATACACCCCCGAAGTGCGACGACTTGCCTCGGCTAGATGTCTATCTCGCAGCGCAGCGGCGAATCTGTGTTGACAGCTAACGTTCCTGTGTGTCCCAACCAATTCTGCATGATCCGGCAAATTATAGGGGGGTCCACAGGCGCCCACGTTTCCCTGAGGGCTTGAGCACTCAACGCCTGCCGAACGCCGCTTTCCTAGCCCGCTTTAAATGTGCCCAAACCGGCGCTGTCCGCTTTAATCCTCCCCCGCGGTCTGCCGTCTAAATAAGCATCGTATTATTTCATACTAGGCCACGGACTGGCGTTACTAGCTACAGCTTCTGGCGCAGAGCTCCGCGACGCCGCGCCGCAGCCAATCAGCGAGCGGGAGACGTGATGGAAGAGCGACGCGAGCCAATCGCACGCCCGCGTTTCGACTAGTCCCGCCTCCCAGTTGTTTGCTGCAGGAGGGAGGGACCCCAGCGGGCAGCGCTTGACCAGTAGCCACGCTGTGCGACTCCGGCCGTCACGCTGATTGACTTCCAAACGGACCATTTAGAGGCCTCGGTTATTTTAGTAGCACGTTTTATCGCCAATGAAGCGATTTCAATGAAGGCGTCTCCGTCTCTCAGGGCCCGGAGAGCCGCTGCGCTGGATAGGGTTTAAAGGGGAACGCCACCGAATTTTCTGCTCCCAATATTTCTGTGTAACTCAGACATGGCGATGTAAGCAAAAGCATTCAAGGTGGTTTCATGTGAAAAAATTACAAAGTAATAATCCAATACATGGTCAGTGTTGGAGAATGTGTGGTAATATGGTCATTTTCATATTTTTTGGGAATGCCCAAACATTTCTACTTACTGGGTAAAGGTGGTAAAGGTGATCAAAACAATAATTAATTTTGAACTTGCTTTGGATTTCAGTGTCATTGACTTGGGAATCATACCAGCTGAATTGAGAAAACAGGATAGATGCATATTGCAAATTTTATTAGCAGGTAGTAAAAAATAAAATGCAATAACTAAAACGGCTAAGCACAGAATCCCCAACACTCTCTGAATGGGTAGATAGATAGATAGATAGATAGATAGATCGATAGATAGATAGATAGATAGATAGATAGATAGATAGATAGACAGATAGATACTTTATCGATCCTGAAGGAAATTTAGCAGCAAGTAGCAGTTACACAGTACAAAACAAAGTATAAAACACAGTACAAAGAACAATAAGGTATATAACACAGTATAAATAAAGAAGAATAAAGAACTTTAATAGTAAAAAAGAATATATACAAGAATATATGAATACAAACTATACAACCTGAGCGTAGGTAAAAAGGGAGTGCAGTAATAAATTAGGTAATATATATATATATATATATATATATATATATATATATATATATATATATATATATATATATATATATATATATATATATATATATATATTAAAAAAATGTGCAAAGATTGTTTTTAAGTAAATGTTAAATAGTGTTAAATAGTGTCCAGGAGTGCAAATGTACAGGACATACAGTAAAGTGTCAATAGTGTCCATGAGTGCTGACATAAGATGTCCAGCATCTTACAACACTTCTCCTCCATGAGTGGCCTTTTAAATGAGACCTATTATGGTCATGTTTGGGGTCTACTAGAATTTACACGCCTCATTTTTCTCCTGCTGTACATCTGTATCAGTCTAAAACGCTCTGTTAGAGCTCCTGTGTCTTTAAGCCTTGCCTCCCCCATTGAGCCAGCATGCTCTGATTGGTCAACCACCATAGCAGCATCCTGCTACAAGTAGGGGTGTGCCATATCATATCGTACACAATAATATTGCCAATATTTTTGAATATGGTGAACGATATTACACCCTGAAATATCGTGCCATCCCTAATTATCACATCAGGTACTATTTTTACTGTTTTTAGTAAAAGAAAAATTCACACTTTTCTCATTTCCAATCATATATCTACTAGAAACTGATTTTATCTGTTCAGTATCATTCACTTTACTTCAGTCCTGGATTTATGGAGATATTTGGAGTGCATTATTTAGTATCCTGACATTCTGGATCATTGACTTCTGTTACAATCTGATGAAAATTGGTGTATTTTTTAAAATCTCAGTTAGGGGTGTGCCATATCATATTGTATGCAATAATACAAAATTAAAATTAAATTATTCCAGTAGTGTATTCTTGAAATATATTTTTTAATTCAATGTTTTTTTAATTTTTTTTAATACCATGAAATATTGTGATATAATTGTAGGGCCACATCGCCCACCCCTAGCTACAAGTTCCGACCCCTCACCCCTGTGGCTATTCTTACAATAGAGTGGGTTCTGCTACATCAGTTTGAGTCAGAGTCAGATCCTGAAAGTCCGGCAGAACAAGCTGGTACATCTACCATCATAAGCTGGACTGGAGCAGGACGTTTCAGAGTGGTCAGTTTTTTTACTGGTTTAGCTCTTTGTGTGTTGAGTGAGGGAGTGCCAAGCTTGCCAGTAGGTGGGCACTTAGGATTGTGTTACGAGATGATGTCACCTTGTACTCCTTCTGGCAAACACTTTGAGCTTATAACTTTGCAGACTGTTTGCATGCACAGAAGTCAGTGTCTACGAACACACACGTAGGGGTCACACAAACTGGTTAACTGAAAACAACAAAGGTCATCGGTCAGTTCTTCAGAGATGGTCAAAAGTGACTGGTCAATGTATGTAAGACACAATTGTTTGAAATTAATGAAAACTTTAGACACCAAAATTTGTCATCAGTATCTCATTTCACCCTGTTCTTTAATAATCATACTGGTGTGTTAGTGTGTGTTGTGCTGGTGTGAGTGGATCAGACACAGCAGTGCTGCTGCTGGAGTGTTTAAACACCTCCTCAGTGTCACTGCTGGACTGAGAATCGTCCACCAACCAAAACTATCCAGACAGCAGTGTCCTGTGGGCGGTGTCCTGTGTCCACTGATGAAGAACTAGAGGAACACAAACTGTGCAGCAGCAGATGAGCTACTGTCTCTGACTTTACATCTACAAGGTGGACCAGCAAGTAGTAGGAGTGTCTAATAGAGTGGACAGTGAGTGGACACAGTGTTTAAACACTCCAGCAGCATAGCTGTGTCTGATCCACACATGCCAACACCACGCCAGTGTCACTGCAGTGCTGAGAATGGCCCACCACCCACATAATGTCTGCTCTGTGGTGGTCCTGTGGGGGTCCTGATTATTAAAGAACAGAGTAATAAAGTACAGAGAATCAGATGAACTGCAGTCTGTAAGTGGAGCTCCTGTATGGTCAGTGGAGCTGATACAGTGGACAGTGAGTGTAGATACAAGGAGGTGATTTTAATGTTATGGCTGATCAGTGTAATAAACATGTTGTAGGCCAAAGGCTAGAGGCATTAAATACTTCAGATGGTTTCTAGAAAATGCTCCAGTTAATATCAAACCACTCCAAATGCTTTTGTTTACATCTTAAAAACTTACGTAAATTTAGAAAAAATCTGTGAACGTCCCCTTTAAACATTCCCCACTTCAGACAGGCCTTATCCAGCCGATGGAGGGCTCAGGTGTAAAGGAGCACTGGGAGCTGTGCAGGGCGGAGGGTCCCCAGGCCTGTACTTCAGAACACAATGTCAGACTACACTCCGAACAGCAGAGTGACGAGTGAGTTGTGACAAGGCGAGTGTGCCATATGTGTCCTGAGGACAAGCTGACAGATCCGTTTCCAACTCAGTCTGCTCATGTATTTGTAAATATGAACCATGTGGTGCTTCACGTAATCCGACACAGTGAGGACTATATGGTTGGAGGGGGGAGGGGGGTGGGGGTGGTGGATAAGGGAAGCCCCAAGGCAAAAGTGACCCAATTAAGTAGCCATAATTATCTGTCCTTATATCTGTTGCTAATTACTATCGGTCCCTCTAAAGAATTCAGGCTTGTAAAGACGTGGGACTATATTTATCCGACCATGGCACTGACTCAGTGTTCCTGTGATTAGGTCCTCTCTCTCTCTCTCTCTCTCTCTCTCTCTCTCCTCTTTATGTAACAGATTTGAATATACTTTGTTGTCATCACTGAAAAGCACCATTGTTTTAACTTTCCAAAATCTTTGGAGCAAAAAACTTCAGTCTGGTATATAACCAGTGACCTCAAAGTGGTGGCCGAACCTGAAGTCCATATAGGACCATACAGGAGCTCCACTTACAGACTGTAGTCCATCTGATTCTCTGTATACTTTATTACTCTGTTCTTTAATGATCAGGACCACCACAGGACCACCACAGGGCAGCTACTATTAGGGTGGTGGGTCATTCTCAGCACTGCAGTGACACTGACGTGGTGGTGTGTGTAGTGCTGGTGCGAGTGGATCAGACACAGCAGTGCTGCTGGAGTGTTTAAACACTGTGTCCACTCACTGTCCACTCTATTAGACACTCCTACTACTTGCTGGTCCACCTTGTAGATGTAAAGTCAGAGACAGTAGCTCATCTGCTGCTGCACAGTTTGTGTTCCTCTAGTTCTTCATCAGTGGACACAGGACGCCGCCTTCAGGACACTGCCCACAGGATGCTGGCTGCAGGACATTGCCCACAGAACACTGTCCACAGGATGCTTCCCACTGGACTCTGTTGTCTGGATAGTTTTGATTGGTGGACTATTCTCAGTCCTGTGCTGCTGTGTCAGATATACTCATACCAGCACAACACACTAACACACCAGCACTCAAACTGCTCTGTGGTGGTCCTGTGAGGGTCCTGATCATTAAAGAACAGAGTAATAAAGTATACAGAGAATCAGATGAACTACAGTCTGTAAGTGGAGCTCCTGTATGGTCAGTGGAGCTGATAAACTGGACAGTGAGTGTAGATTTGGGAATATTAGTGTTATATCTGTATATAGAATCGTGAGTGCTTGTGGTTTAGGTTGGTTTAATTGAATTTCCATCTTAAAATGTTTCCTGTATGTTGATAAACACATGTTTTTGTTTAAAGGTCACTCCATGATGTGAGTGCTTCGGCGCCCACTCCAGAGAATGACTAAGCAGATGCCGGACTGGACAGTGTGTAACTTCATGAGGATGATGAGGCAGATAAACACTGATATATGGCAGATTTGATCTCAGTGCAATATGCGAACAGACCCCTATTGGAAATTCAATCATTCTGTGGAGTGCCCACTCCCCACCCCCACCCTCGACCCCTTTCAGTAATAGCAGCCTCTAATCTTCTGGTAAGGCTTTGCAGTAGACGTTGTAGGGGTTTAAGCTAACCGAGCATTAATGAGGTCAGGTGCTCAAAGGTAGCTACCATTCCACTCCACCCCTTCCACCCACCCCACTGCTTATACACACATTAGTAAAGTATGGGTCTCTCTCAGGAGCTCAGTGAACTCCAGCAGGGTACCGTGATAGGACGCCACCTGTGCAACAAGTCCAGCCGTGCAAAGAGCCACATTCTCTTATTGAGTACAAGCACAGGAAAAATCTATAATCTATCATCTTTGGTCTAGGTTCTTTAGAGAGATTGGATGACAAAGAAGACAAAGGACAACATTTATGTATAATCTGGTGTGTATATATGTATTGTATTCATAAGCATATTAAATCTTGCAATAATACACACTGGATAAAGAGATAAATAAACAAAATAAATAATAACAATGCAAAAAAAATCTCAATAAAACTTAAAAAAGTAAAATATTTCTATATTTATTTTAATCTTACTCAGTCCCTACCGCCCCTTTCACACCACAACGTCTCTGTTCCTGATCCTAGAGGCGACGAGGCATCCAGTAGCTGAAGATGGGTGTTCAATAACTGATGATCCAGGGACAACGACACAGCTCAGCGATGGCAGTAGGGCAGTCCGGTTCAAATGTAGCTCAGTAATAATTATATATGTAGAAGAAAAAAAACAGCCTGCACACAAATGTACAAGCACCTAAATGTTCAATTTGCTCCTAAAGCACTTAGCAATATAACAAACACATAAAACACATAACATATATTCAAAATAAATCAAGTTAATCTAAAGAATATTCCTGACTGTGTTTTTTTTGTTAAAGAGACCATTGCAATACAATTTCTGTATATCAGAATTTTGTAAAACGAAAGGCTGACTCCTCCTACTCACCTGGATCTGTCACTGTATCGAATCAAATTATAAGCAGGGGCATGAGGACAACTTTCTTTAAAATCTGTGTCTATTTCAGTGTATTTTTCAAGATAAAAAATCATTAAAACCCTCAACTAAAATCCTCTCAGTACAGAAACAGCAGTGTTTTTTAAAGAAAGCAACACCAACTGGCCAAAGTCAATATTTAAAGGGACAGTACATGTTTATGCCACCAGACCAACATTCTATGATTTCCCACTAGTGCTTTTGCCACTCTATGCTCTCACAACGACATAGGTTACATGATGCAAAGCATCAGATGCAGTGGTGTAAAGCACACCGCCACTGAACTCTAGAGCAGTAGAGACGTGTTCTCTGGAGTGACCAATCAAGCTTCTCCGTCTACCAATCTGATGGACAAGTCTGGGTTTGACGGTTGCCAGGAGAATGCTACTTGTCTGACTGCATTGAGCCGAGTGTAAAGTTTGGTGGAGGGGGGATTATGGTGTGGGGTTGTTTTTCAGGATGTGGGCTCAGACCCTTAGTTCCAGTGAAAGGAACTCTTAATGCTTCAGCAGACCAAGAGATTCTGGACAACTTTATAGACTCAACTTTGAGGATACAGTTTGGGGGCGGCCCCTTCCTGCTCCAACATGGCTGCCCACCAGTGCACAAAGCAGCTCCATAAAGACATGACCTCCTGTCTTTATGGAGTCCTGACCTCAACCTGATAGAACAACTTTGGGATGAATTAGAGCGGAGACTGTGAGCCAGACCTTCTCGTCCAACATCTGTGTCTGACCTCACTAATGTTCTGGAAGAAACCGTGTGGAGAGCCTTCCCAGAGGAGCTGAAGCTGTTGTAGCTGCAAAGGTTGGGCCGACATCATATTAAACCCTGTGTATTAAGAATGGGACGTCACTTAAGTTCATATGTGTGTGAAAGCAGACAAGGTCTTTTATTGATCCCAGAGCAAAAAGTTCAAGATCTCAGCATTTAACCCATCCGTGCACACACACACACACACACACAAGTGAACACACACACTAGGGGGCAGTAGTGAGCTCAAGGGCACTTCAGTCGTGTCCTGTCGGTTCATGGGATCAAACCAACAACCTTCCGGTCACAAGGTTGGTTCTCTAACCTCCAGCCCACAACTGCCCAATTTATGTAAACGATTTAAATGTAAACGATTTAAATGGCTGAATAAAACAAAGATCACAATCAGCTTTTGTTAAAGGTATTTTACTGAGAATGTAGTGTAAAAAAACAACAAGCTCACAACCTGGATTAACAACAACAAGCAAACATGAGCATCACTCGTTCTCACAATCCTGTCTTTTCTCAAGCAGCGTCTCTCGTCTCTCCTCACAAGGGGTAGTCACGCCAGAGGCTGAAGCACAGAACAGATCAAAAACAGAAATATCAGACTCTATTAGAAGCTGTAGTGACACAAAATACAACAACAACAACAACAACAACATTAATAATAATTTAAAAAACTGCAAAGATTTTATTTAATGTTTAAATCCAATTCCTCCATCCATCCATTATTTTCCGCTTAATCCCGCTAGTCGGGGTCACGGGTGGGGCTGGAGCCAATCCCAGCGTCATCGGGCGAAGGCGGGGTACACCATGGACAGACCGCCAGTCCATCGCATGGCCAACACACACTCACACCTACGGGCAGTTTAGAGTGAGGATCCTAACATGCCTGTGTTTGGACTGTGTGAGGAAACCGGAGAACCAGGAGGAACCCACTCAAGCACGGGAAAAACAACCCGGACCGGGAGTCCAATGCCTACCACTACACTACGGTACCGCCTTAAATCCAATTTTTCAGACTCGTCAGCACATATTAGCCTGAGCGTGAATGATATAGAATTATAACAGTCTATGGGTTTCTGAGCAGGAACCTGGCGATACAATACGTATTGTGATACAGCGGTCACGATTCAATATATCGTGATAAATACTACGATACTGCAAGCAAAGTTATATATTGAATTTTTTCAAATCCTACTATTAAAACACACCACTCTATGAACAGGTTTATCAATGTTTACAATAGCACTGCGCCCTTGTGCTGCTTGTTAATGTTGGAGTGGAGCTGAAAATGGATTACAACACTGCCATCTAGTGGTCAGAGGTTTAAACACAACACATAATGATTCACTGTCTGCCAGGAATCTGTGTATTGATACTGTGTTTTTGAGAATCAACTCAGTATCACCAAACATAATATCCTGATATTCGATATTTTGATGTACCCCCCATTTCTGAGTACGTGTATTATTATGTGTGGTTAACGTAAACGTATGTAATTGCTCAGAGTACCTGTGTGTGTACTCGGGGTCCAAGCTCTCATTCAGCAGTATGTCTTTAATCTCCTTGGGGGGCTCCAACCCATGCAGCGACGCTCTCTCCCACCTCTGCAAGCGACTGATCCCTGCACACACACACACACACACACAGAAAGAGTGAGATTTTACTGAGAGGCACAGATTGAAGCCAAAACAGCTTCAGGAAATCTGGTGAGAATCTCTTTAAAGAGACAATCAACTATAATCTGGATTCTTCTGGTGAGCACATAATTATACCAACACTGTTCACTTCATGCCAAGTGTCTGGTGAAGGCAAAGGAAGCCCATCCCTACACGAAGTCCAGATACTGCTCCAACAGTTTAGAACTAAGGCTGTGAAGCTACCGCTGCAAACAAACACTAGAACTCAATAGTCACCCAAATTCATAATAATGTGACTCTTAGGGGTGTACTCACACTAGGCTCTGTGATTCGGGCACGGGCATGGTTTCCTGCTGAAGCATGGTTCGTTTGACTAGTGTGATCGCTCTGAACCAGGCCCGGCCCAGTTAACCGTGCCGGAGCCCACTTGAAGAGGAGGGCCAGGGCACGATTCACTTCTAGTGTGAGCTCTGTCGGTGCCCGGGCCCGCTTGGAGCCTCGTGGGATTGGTTCACTTTGCTGGAACTCAAACATGACGTCAATGATGCGACGCTCATGTTAAACAATCATGAACTCCATCGTGTTGTCAGCGGGGGAGGGGGGAGGGGGGAGGGGGGATACCCGGGCCCTAGTGTGAGTACGCTCTTATAATGTGTAGTTGAGTGTAGTTTGGACTGTAAGAGTGTATCTGTTACCTGTGCATGGCCCAAAACGCCAGTCCAGGTCAAACTTCCTCAGCTCCAGCAGTTCAGTCTCTCTTCTACTGGGAGGAGGAGGTTCTGGATCTGAGGGGTGTTATTACATGGTAATAACATATGAACTACTGACTGCATATTACAGTAAGGTTTGGTTGATGCATTTTCAGGCAGTACTTTAAAACAATATGATTATAACAACACACACACACACACACACACACACATACACACACACACACACACATACACACACACTATCTGACCTGCTGCAGGGGGTGAAGGAGGCTTCTTCTCTCTTCTATCATCTCTTCTTGCTTTCTTCACCACCTTGAACGTGTCAGTAATGAGGCCTCGTTTGGCGGTCATATCTGGGGTGAATGAATGATATTAGTAAACACCATATCTCAGATTACAACTCACACTGAACACTTTTACTCCACACACTGTAGCACACTGATTAGAACCACACACTGATTAGAACCACACACTGATTAGAACCACACACTGTAACACACTGATTAGAACCACACACTGAACACATTTACCCCACACACTGTAACACATTGATTAGAACCACACACTGAACACATTTACCCCACACACTGTAACACACTGATTAGAGCCACACACTGATTAGAACCACACACTGAACACATTTACCCCACACACTGTAGCACACTGATTAGAACCACACACTGTAACACACTGATTATAACCACACACTGTAACACACTGATTATAACCACACACTGTAACACACTGATTAGAACCACACACTGTAACACACTTATTAGAACCACACACTGTAACACACTGATTAGAACCACACACTGTAACACACTGATTAGAACCACACACTGTAACACACTGATTATAACCACACACTGTAACACACTGATTATAACCACACACTGTAACACACTTATTAGAACCACACACTGTAACACACTTATTAGAACCACACACTGTAACACACTGATTATAACCACACACTGTAACACACTGATTATAACCACACACTGTAACACACTGATTAGAACCACACACTGTAACACACTGATTAGAACCACACACAGTAACACACTGATTAGAACCACACACTGTAACACACTGATTATAACCACACACTGTAACACACTGATTATAACCACACACTGTAACACACTGATTAGAACCACACACTGTAACACACTTATTAGAACCACACACTGTAACACACTGATTATAACCACACACTGTAACACACTGATTATAACCACACACTGTAACACACTGATTATAACCACACACTGTAACACACTGATTAGAACCACACACTGTAACACACTTATTAGAACCACACACTGTAACACACTGATTATAACCACACACTGTAACACACTGATTATAACCACACACTGTAACACACTGATTAGAACCACACACTGTAACACACTTATTAGAACCACACACTGTAACACACTGATTAGAACCACACAATGAACACATTTACCCCACACACTGTGACACACTGATTAGAACCACACACTGTAACACACTGATTAGAACCACACACTGATTAGAACCACACATTGTAACACACTGATTAGAACCACACACTGTAACACACTTATTAGAACCACACACTGATTAGAACCACACACTGTAACACACTGATTAGAACCACACACTGATTAGAACCACACACACTCTGGTTACTGCATGTACACCATCCTGTTCTGTCCAGCCTCGTATTGTTTCCTGGCTCTCGGACTGGACAGTGTTTATATCTATAAAAGTAGTCTTGGCTCTCTTACTGAACTGTACAACACCCACCTGCTGCTCGGGATCAGACGACGCGTGTAAATGAACTAAATACTGCAGACTAAATGCAGATCTTCGGACAGAAGAAAGATTTTAACTCGTATACAAAAGATCGTGTACAAAACAAGGGGGAGGGGGCGGGGCTACGTACGCTGCGTGATTGCGTTGACGCAAGGTCATTCAGTGCGTATTACGTACGTGCGCGTCCTGCTCTCCCATCTAAGCAGACTCGTTCATGCGATAGTTGAACCGATTCATACTGAACCGATTCATTAGATTCAGTCAAACCCTGAATAACAACAATAATAATAACCATAACAAAAATGCTATTTATTAATTTTTAATTAATAATGAACTAAATAATAATTAAATAATTAATTAATTAACTATTATTAACTATATTATTAACTAGTCTCCATATATGTGTAAATATCTATGTGTGTCTGTATATGTGAGTGTGTGTGGAGACTAGTTAATACTAATAATTATCTATCTATATCTATCTATCTATAATAATATAATATAATATAATATAATATAATATAATATAATATAATATAATATAATATAATATTTCACAAAAAAAGTGGAAACAGAAAAAATAAAACAAAGTGAGTTAAGTTATTATTTTACCTCTTAATATTGTCTGTCTAATGTACAATGTGTATATGAGTAATATTTACAGTTTGATTTTTATTACAAGTATTTACTCCAAACTACTCCAAAGTATTTAATCCATACTTCTACAGGAGTGTCATTGAGAGTGTTCTTGCCAGCTCCATCATCGTCTGGTGTGGAAACTCTACTGCTCAGGACAGAAAGGCTCTCCAGCGTCTGCACAGTCCATCTCAGGAGCAGCCTTCCCCTCACTACAGAACATCTACCACACCAGGGTCACCAGGAGGGTCTACAACATAATCAGGGACAGTACACACCCCCAGCATACACTCTTCACCCCCAGCACACACTCTTCTTTTACCTTCAGGCAGACTTTACAGGAGTGTGAAGTCCAGGACCACAAGACTGACAAACAGTTTCTACTCACAGGCCATCAGGCTTCTGAACACCTCACACACTACCTCTCTAACCTCTCCTATCTGAACTGGTTTTAACTGGTCTGATTTTAACTGCACCTCACACTCACTGTACTGCTGTTTACATACAATACTGTTTACATTCACTGTACTGCTGTTTACATACAATACTGTTTACACTCACTGTACTGCTGTTTACATACAATACTGTTTACATTCACTGTACTGCTGTTTACATTTAATACTGTTTACATTCACTGTACTGCTGTTTACATACAATACTGTTTACATTCACTGTACTGCTGTTTACATACAATACTGTTTACACTCACTGTACTGCTGTTTACATACAATACTGTTTACATTCACTGTACTGCTGTTTACATTTAATACTGTTTACATTCACTGTACTGCTGTTTACATACAATACTGTTTACATTCACTGTACTGCTGTTTACATACAATACTGTTTACATACACTGTACTGCTGTTTACATACAATACTGTTTACACTCACTGTACTGCTGTTTACATACAATACTGTTTACATACACTGTACTGCTGTTTACATACAATACTGTTTACATTCACTGTACTGCTGTTTACATACAATACTGTTTACACTCACTGTACTGCTGTTTACATACAATACTGTTTACATACACTGTACTGCTGTTTACATACAATACTGTTTACATTCACTGTACTGCTGTTTACATACAATACTGTTTACACTCACTGTCCTGCTGTTTACATACAATACTGTTTACACTCACTGTCCTGCTGTTTACATACAATACTGTTTACACTCACTGTACTGCTGTTTACATACAATACTGTTTACACTCACTGTACTGCTGTTTACATACAATACTGTTTACATTCACTGTACTGCTGTTTACATACAATACTGTTTACACTCACTGTACTGCTGTTTACATACAATACTGTTTACACTCACTGTACTGCTGTTTACATACAATACTGTTTACACTCACTGTACTGCTGTTTACATACAATACTGTTTACATTCACTGTACTGCTGTTTACATACAATACCGTTTACATTCACTGTACTGCTGTTTACATTTAATACTGTTTACATTCACTGTACTGCTGTTTACATACAATACCGTTTACATTCACTGTACTGCTGTTTACATTTAATACTGTTTACATTCACTGTACTGCTGTTTACATTTAATACTGTTTACATTTAATACTGTTTACATTCACTGTACTGCTGTTTACATACAATACTGTTTACACTCACTGTACTGCTCTTTACATACAATACTGTTTACATACACTGTACTGCTGTTTACATTTAATACTGTTTACATTCACTGTACTGCTGTTTACATTTAATACTGTTTACATTCACTGTACTGCTGTTTACATACAATACTGTTTACATTCACTGTACTGCTGTTTACATACAATACTGTTTACATACACTGTACTGCTGTTTACATTTAATACTGTTTACATTCACTGTACTGCTGTTTACATACAATACTGTTTACATTCACTGTACTGCTGTTTACATTTAATACTGTTTACATTCACTGTACTGCTGTTTACATACAATACTGTTTACATTCACTGTACTGCTGTTTACATACAATACTGTTTACATTCACTGTACTGCTGTTTACTTACAATACTGTTTACACTCACTGTACTGCTGTTTACATACAATACTGTTTACACACACTGTACTGCTGTTTACATACAATACTGTTTACATTCACTGTACTGCTGTTTACATTTAATACTGTTTACATTCACTGTACTGCTGTTTACATTTAATACTGTTTACATTTAATACTGTTTACATTCACTGTACTGCTGTTTACATACAATACTGTTTACACTCACTGTACTGCTCTTTACATACAATACTGTTTACACTTACTGTACTGCTGTTTACATACAATACTGTTTACACTCACTGTACTGCTGTTTACATACAATACTGTTTACATTCACTGTACTGCTGTTTACATACAATACTGTTTACACACACTGTACTGCTGTTTACATACAATACTGTTTACATTCACTGTACTGCTGTTTACATTTAATACTGTTTACATTCACTGTACTGCTGTTTACATTTAATACTGTTTACATTTAATACTGTTTACATTCACTGTACTGCTGTTTACATACAATACTGTTTACACTCACTGTACTGCTGTTTACATTTAATACTGTTTACATTCACTGTACTGCTGTTTACATACAATACTGTTTACATTCACTGTACTGCTGTTTACATTTAATACTGTTTACATTCACTGTACTGCTGTTTACATACAATACTGTTTACATTCACTGTACTGCTGTTTACATACAATACTGTTTACATACACTGTACTGCTGTTTACATTTAATACTGTTTACATTCACTGTACTGCTGTTTACATACAATACTGTTTACATTCACTGTACTGCTGTTTACATTTAATACTGTTTACATTCACTGTACTGCTGTTTACATACAATACTGTTTACATTCACTGTACTGCTGTTTACATACAATACTGTTTACATTCACTGTACTGCTGTTTACATACAATACTGTTTACACACACTGTACTGCTGTTTACATACAATACTGTTTACACTCACTGTACTGCTGTTTACATACAATACTGTTTACATTCACTGTACTGCTGTTTACATACAATACTGTTTACACTCACTGTACTGCTGTTTACATACAATACTGTTTACACTCACTGTACTGCTGTTAACATACAATACTGTTTACATTCACTGTGCTGCTGTTTACATACAATACTGTTTACACTCACTGTACAGCTGTTAACATACAATACTGTTTACACTCACTGTACTGCTGTTTACATACAATACTGTTTTCATTCACTGTACTGCTGTTTACATACAATACTGTTTACACTCACTGTACTGCTGTTTACATACAATACTGTTTACACTCACTGTACTGCTGTTTACATACAATACTGTTTACACACACTGTACTGCTGTTTACATACAATACTGTTTACACTCACTGTACTGCTGTTTACATACAATACTGCTTACATTCACTGTACTGCTGTTTACATACAATACTGTTTACACTCACTGTACTGCTGTTTACATACAATACTGTTTACACTCACTGTACTGCTGTTTACATACAATACTGTTTACATTCACTGTACTGCTGTTTACATACAATACCGTTTACATTCACTGTACTGCTGTTTACATACAATACTGTTTACACTCACTGTACTGCTGTTTACATTTAATACTGTTTACATTCACTGTACTGCTGTTTACATACAATACTGTTTACACTCACTGTACTGCTGTTTACATACAATACTGTTTTCATTCACTGTACTGCTGTTTACATACAATACTGTTTACACTCACTGTACTGCTGTTTACATACAATACTGTTTACACTCACTGTACTGCTGTTTACATACAATACTGTTTACACACACTGTACTGCTGTTTACATACAATACTGTTTACACTCACTGTACTGCTGTTTACATACAATACTGCTTACATTCACTGTACTGCTGTTTACATACAATACTGTTTACACTCACTGTACTGCTGTTTACATACAATACTGTTTACACTCACTGTACTGCTGTTTACATACAATACTGTTTACATTCACTGTACTGCTGTTTACATACAATACTGTTTACATTCACTGTACTGCTGTTTACATACAATACTGTTTACACTCACTGTACTGCTGTTTGCATACAATACTGTTTACATTCACTGTACTGCTGTTTACATACAATACTGTTACACTCACTGTACTGCTGTTTACATACAATACTGTTTACACTCACTGTACTGCTGTTTACATACAATACTGTTTACATTTACTACTTGCACAAAAACATTATTGTTTACATTTGTTACTTGCAACTTGCACTTTATGGCTGCTGCTCTTCATACTTGCACATAAAAGCACACATAACTTTTATTTTTTATTCTTTAACTATAAAAATACTTTTATTGACTTCAACTTATATTATTATACTTTGTGTATTTTGTATACATTTTTATTATTTCTTTTATTTGTTATCTTTATCTACTGGTGAATGGAGGAACATCAAAGTAAGAATTTCATTGTACAGTGTAAATGTCTGTTCTGCTGTACACATGACAATAAAACTCTTGAATCTTGAAAACCGAGAAGCTTCAGAATACTTGAATCAGTTGGGCCGAATCGGTTCGTTGTAAAGAATCGGTTCGTTATAAAGAATCGGTTCAGTGGAGTTGTGTATCTTCAGCGCTGTTCTAGCGGTTCCTGAACGTCAGTAAATGCTGTTTATCAACAGTTACGTATTTCAGCCTTGATTCTGTGTAACCAGCAGAAATATTGGTCTCATTTTTCAGCCGCTTCTGTGAGGATATGTGTCAGACTGTATTCCTCGTTCAGAAGAATGAGCAACACTGGAGCTGAACTCTGTAGCCGCCTAGCCTGAAGCTAACCAGCTAACCAGCGGTGTCACCGTGTAGAGCTGTGATCTGCAGACTGTCTTCTCTGTATGTGCTGCTCTGGGTGTAGCTGTGCGTTCAGTCCGTGCACGCTGTGTTGTTGTGTTTCTCCATCATCTGTGTCTCACTGAGAGAGCTGAGAGGAGATCAGCTCCTTCACTCTTTGAGCCGTTATTGAGAAAGACGTTTCTGAAGTTAGATTCTGATTCTGATTCCCAGTTCCACCTTAAATTGTGCAGGAGTTACATTCTGGTGCCTCAGGCTTCTTATTCCAATTCCTCGATCCACCTTAAATGATCCAGCGCCTCATGCTTCTTATATGAAGTTCCAGTTCCACCTTAAATGGTGCAGCAGTTACATGCTGGCACCTCAGGCTTCTTATTCCAGTTCCTTGTTCCACCTTAAATGATCCAGCGCCTCATTCTTCTTGTTTGAAGTTCCAGTTCCACCTTAAATTGTGCAGGAGTTACATTCTGGTGCATCAGGCTTCTTATTCCAATTTCTCGTTCCACCTTAAATGGTGCAGCAGTTGCCTTTTTGGCACCTCAGGCTTCTTATTCCTATTTTCTGTTCCACCTTAAATGGTGCAGAAGTTACATTCTGGTGCATCAGGCGTCTTATTCCAATTCCTTGTTCCACCTTAAATGATCCAGCGCCTCATGCTTCTTGTTTGAAGTTCCAGTTCCACCTTAAATGGTGCAGTAGTTACATGCTGGCACCTCAGGCTTCTTATTCCAGTTCCTTGTTCCACCTTAAATGGTCCAGTGCCTTATGCTTCTTATTTGAAGTTCCAGTTCCACCTTAAATGGTGCAGCAGTTACATTCTGGTGCCTCAGGCTTCTTGTTCAAATACCTTGTTCCACCTTAAATGATGCAGCAGTTACATTCATTTTTAATTTTTTTATGAATGAGGAATTAAATTGTGCAGGAGTTACATTCTGGTGCATCAGGCGTCTTATTCCAATTCCTTGTTCCACCTTAAATGGTCCAGTGCTTCATGCTTCTTATTTGAAGTTCCAGTTCTATCTTAAATAGTGCAGCAGTTACATTCTGGTGCCTCAGGCTTCTTGTTTAAATATGCCGTTCCACCTTAAATGGTGCAGCAGTTACATTGTGTTGCCTCAGGCTTCTTATTCCAATACCTTGTTCCACCTTAAATGATCCAGTGCCTCATGCTTCTTATTTGAAGTTCCAGTTCCACCTTAAATGGTGCAGCAGTTACGTTGTGGTGCCTCAGGCTTCTTATTCCAATACCTTGTTCCACCTTAAATGATCCAGTGCCTCATGCTTCTTATATTAAGTTCCAGTTCCACCTTAAATGATACAGCAGTTACATTCTGGCAGCTCAGGCTTCTTATTCCAGTTCCCTATTCCCAAAATGTTACTGCTGCACTATTTAAGGTGGAACTGGAACTTCAAATAAGAAGCATGAGGTGCTGGATCATTTAAGGTGGAACAGGGAACTGGAATAAGAAGAACTTCAGAAAGGAAGCAGTTGAGGGTTCCAGCAGATTGATAGCCAGTCTGAGTTTTATGGTAAGCCCTTCACTATGGTTTAGAGAGTGAAGAGGAGCAGAGCTCCGTACGTTTAGGCTCACAGAGAAACCAAAGAACTCCTGCTTCTCAGGCCGTGTCTCCTCCTAAAGCTGTGTGCATCTCTTGCTATTCCCACAAGAGATATTCCAGACAGTAGAGTGACATCTCCTGCTAATGGATTTTGATAGTCTGATATTTGGGAAGTTCCTGATCAGCTGATGATTCCGGGCTTAAGGAAACCTGGACCCAGTTTCTAGGAATTCCAGGATTTATGTACTGCTGATGAAGAACCTGAGTCCAGTGTTTTGCAGTGATCTGTGTGATTTGTCTGATTGTCCTGTTCCTCCCACTGTTACAGATCCTGAGGGACGTCGCCGGTATGAGTGACACTCTGGAGTTTAGTGATATCTATCAGGAGGTTAAAGGTTTCTGGGTGAGTAAACGCTTCATTTCCAAAATACTGAATATCACCACTACACAACTTTCTACAAAACCTACTACAGAATTTACTACAGAATTTAATATAAAACGTAACATAGCTTACTGCACAATTTACTACAGAACTTACTACAGAACTTACTACAGAACTTTCTACAAAATGTACTACAGAATTTACTACAGAACTTACTACAGAACTTACTACAAAACTTACAACATAGCTTACTACAGAACTTACTACAGAACTTACTACAAAACCTAATACAAAATTTTCTACAAAATGTACTGCAGAATTTACTACAGAACTTACTACAAAACTTACTACAAAACTTTCTACAAAATGTACTGCAGAATTTACTACAGAACTTACTACAGAATTTAATATAAAACTTAACACAGCTTACTACAGAATTTACTACAGAACTTACTACAGAATTTACTACAGAACTTACTACAAAACTTTCTACAAAATGTACTGCAGAATTTACTACAGAACTTACTACAAAACTTAATATAAAACTTAACATAGCTTACTACAGAACTTACTACAAAACCTACTACAGAATTTACTACAGAACTTACTACAAAACCTACTACAGAATTTACTACAGAACTTACTACAAAACCTACTACAGAATTTACTACAGAATTTACTACAGAACTTACTACAGAACTTACTACAAAACCTACTACAGAATTTTCTACAGAACTTACTACAAAACTTTCTACAAAATGTACTGCAGAATTTACTACAGAACTTACTACAAAACTTAATACAAAACTTTCTACAAAATGTACTGCAGAATTTACTACAGAACTTACTACAGAACTTAATATAAAACTTAACATAGCTTACTACAGAACTTACTACAAAACCTACTACAGAATTTACTACAGAACTTACTACAAAACCTACTACAGAATTTACTACAGAATTTACTACAGAACTTACTACAGAACTTACTACAAAACCTACTACAGAATTTACTACAGAACTTACTACAAAACTTTCTACAAAATATACTGCAGAATTTACTACAGAACTTACTACAAAACTTTCTACAAAATATACTGCAGAATTTACTACAGAACTTACTACAAAACTTTCTACAAAATGTACTGCAGAATTTACTACAGAACTTAATACAGAATTTAATATAAAACTTAACACAGCTTACTACAGAATTTACTACAGAACTTACTACAAAACTTTCTACAAAATGTACTGCAGAATTTACTACAGAACTTAATACAAAACTTATAACAGCTTACTACAGAACTTACTACAAAACTTAATACAAAACTTTCTACAAAATGTACTGCAGAATTTACTACAGAACTTACTACAGAACTTAATATAAAACTTTCTACAAAATGTACTGCAGAATTTACTACAGAACTTACTACAGAACTTAATATAAAACTTAACATAGCTTACTACAGAACTTACTACAAAACCTACTACAGAATTTACTACAGAACTTACTACAAAACCTACTACAGAATTTACTACAGAACTTACTACAGAACTTACTACAAAACCTACTACAGAATTTACTACAGAAATTACTACAGAACTTACTACAGAACTTACTACAAAACCTACTACAGAATTTACTATAGAATTTACTACAGAAATTACTACAGAACTTACTACAGAACTTACTACAAAACCTACTACAGAATTTACTACAGAACTTACTACAGAACTTACTACAAAACCTACTACAGAATTTACTACAGAACTTACTACAGAACTTACTACAGAACTTACTACAAAACCTACTACAGGACTTAACATAGCTTAACATAGCTTACTACAGAATTTACTACAGAACTTACTACAGAATTTACTACAAAACCTAATATAAAACTTTCTACAAAATGTACTGCAGAATTTACTACAAAACTTTCTACAAAATGTACTGCAGAATTTACTACAGAACTTACTACAGAATTTAATATAAAACTTAACATAGCTTACTACAGAATTTACTACAGAACCTACTACAAAACGTACTACAAAACCTACTACAAAACATACTACAAAACCTACTAAAGAACTTACTACAGAACTTACTTCAAAACATACTACAAAACATACTACAGAACTTACTACAAAACCTACTACAGAACTTACTACAAAACCTACTACAGAACTTACTACAGAACTTACTACAGAACTTACTACAGAACTTACTACAAAACCTACTACAAAACATACTACAGAACTTACTACATAACATACTACAATACATACTACAGAACTTACTACAGAACTTACTACAAAACCTACTACAGAACTTACTACAGAACTTACTACAAAACCTACTACAGAACTTACTACATAACGTACTACATAACGTACTACAAAACATACTACAAAACATACTACAGAACTTACTACATAACGTACTACATAATGTACTACAAAACATACTACAGAACTTACTAGATAACTTACTACAAAACCCACTACAGAACTTACTACAAAACATACTACAAAACATACTACAGAACTTACTACAGAACTTACTACAAAACATACTACAAAACATACTACAGAACTTACTACAGAGCTTACTATAAAACCTACTACAGAACTTACTACAAAACATACTACATAACTTACTACAAAACCCACTACAGAACTTACTACAAAACCCACTACAGAACTTACTACAAAACCCACTACAGCACTTACTACAAAACCTACTACAGAACTTACTACAAAACATACTACAGAACTTACTACACAACGTACTACAAAACATACTACAAAACATACTACAGAACTTACTACATAACGTACTACATAACGTACTACAAAACATACTACAAAACATACTACAGAACTTACTACATAACATACTACATAATGTACTACAAAACATACTACAGAACTTACTACATAACTTACTACAAAACCCACTACAGAACTTACTACAAAACATACTACAAAACATACTACAGAACTTACTACAGAACTTACTACAAAACATACTACAAAACATACTACAGAACTTACTACAGAACTTACTATAAAACCTACTACAGAACTTACTACAAAACATACTACATAACTTACTACAAAACATACTACAGAACTTACTACACAACGTACTACAAAACATACTACAAAACATACTACAGAACTTACTACATAACGTACTACATAACGTACTACATAATGTACTACAAAACATACTACAGAACTTACTACATAACTTACTACAAAACCCACTACAGAACTTACTACAAAACATACTACAAAACATACTACAGAACTTACTACAGAACTTACTATAAAACCTACTACAGAACTTACTACAAAACATACTACAGAACTTACTACAAAACATACTACAGAACTTACTACAAAAAGTACTATAGAATTCACTACAAAACTTACTACAGAATTTACTATAAAACGTACTGCAGATTTTAATACAGAACTTACTACAAAACTTAATACAGAACTTAATACAGAACTTACTACAAAACTTAATACAAATCTCTGTTCCTCTGTGTTTCTCTCTGTTCCTCTGTGTGTCTCTCCTCCTCTGTGTGTCTCTCTGTTTCTCTGTGTGTCTCCCTGTTCCTCTGTGTGTCTCTCTGTTCCTTTGTGTGTCTCTCCTCCTCTGTGTGTCTCTTCTCCTTTGTGTGTCTCTCCTCCTTTGTGTGTCTCTCCTCCTCTGTGTGTCTCTCTGTTCATCTGTGTCTCTCTGTTCCTCCGTGTCTCTCTGTTCCTTTGTGTGTCTCTCTGTTTCTCTGTGTGTCTCTCTCCTCCTCTGTGTGTCTCTCTCCTCCTCTGTGTGTCTCTCTGTTCCTCTGTGTGTCTCTCCTCTGTGTGTCTCTCCTCCTCTGTGTGTCTCTCTGTTCCTTTGTGTGTATCTCTTCCTCTGTGTGTCTCTCTGTTCCTTTGTGTGTCTCTCCTCCTCTGTGTGTCTCTCCTCCTCTGTGTGTCTCTTCTCCTTTGTGTGTCTCTCCTCCTCTGTGTTTCTCTCTCCTCCTCTGTGTGTCTCTCCTCCTCTGTGTGTCTCTCTGTTCCTTTGTGTGTATCTCCTCCTCTGTGTGTCTCTCTGTTCCTTTGTGTGTCTCTCCTCTGTGTGTCTCTCTATTCCTCTGTGTGTCTCTCTGTTCCTCTGTGTGTCTCTCCTCCTCTGTGTGTCTCTCTGTTCCTTTGTGTGTATCTCCTCCTCTGTGTGTCTCTCTGTTCCTTTGTGTGTCTCTCCTCCTCTGTGTGTCTCTCTGTTCCTTTGTGTGTATCTCCTCCTCTGTGTGTCTCTCCTCCTCTGTGTCTCTCCTCCTCTGTGTGTCTCTCTGTTTCTCTGCAGAATGATGGGCGTCTGCGATTCAGTAAACAGACTGTGGTGTACAAAAGCAGTAAAACAGGGAAGGTGGACAGTATCCCAGCTCCAGAGCTCTCTCAGGCCCTGTGGAGGAGAGTCTGCCTGGGTCACGGCATCAAGCTCTGCACCAGCACTGGACACGTCTATAAGTATGATGGATTTAAGGACACGGTGAGTTTAAGGCGGCGGTTCATACGTCCGTTAGTTGCTTAATCTCTGAGTTGGGATTGGACTGTCTCAGCGTCCCTGAGGAGTGTTTTAGATCCACTGGTCACTAAGTTTGTTGATATTGTGTCTCTAGTCTTACTAGGACTCTTTCTTTCTTTTGGGTTTCTGCAGGACTTTGAAAAGATCTCAGAGTTCTTCAAAACCAATTACAAAGTGGAGCTGACCGAGAAGGACATGTGCGTGAAAGGCTGGAACTGGGGCACCGCCAAATTCAACGGTCAGTGGAAACTCGTACCGATACACGACTTGCACACCCATTTTTTGTGATTTGTGTTAGTTTGATTTGATATTAGGTA